>CM062289.1:61190240-61385240 GCA_031216915.1 Pictodentalium vernedei
CAGCTACTGCTATGTAGTACCTAGGACTATCTGCATACCACATTTCACTTCCAGCCAGATGACTTTTTTTCACATCTCTTGAATAACTAAGAAAATTCGCAAAAAATCCTCGACAAGGATACATGCCTGTATTGGTGGTTATAAGACTACCGTTCAGGGTAACATCAATTTTACTGAACATGCTGTGAAAAAAATTATTGATAGGAGTAATATTTGTATCTCCACCCAATACACTCCCATCTTGTTTTGTAATTTTAAATTGAACTTCAAAGCGTAGATGATGCAAGATCTAACCACTTGGTTGTTTGTCTTGGAATTAAAAATTCTTTTGGTGAAGAATTGTTCAAAGGCAAATTTCTCAATTTCACCAATATTTTCTCTAACACTCGATGTTGGTGATACATTATCTGGATCAAAACCACTACACAATTGCTCGCAAGATCCATGTAACATCATGATTTAATCAAATACATCAAGTGGCCTCTCATTTCATTTTGGATGAAATTGTCTTTTCCGTGTCTTGACTCTCTGAGAACGAACCTCAGACTGATGTTTCGGTTCTCGTTTTTATCTTTTTTTCCCCCCAATGTAGCTTTACCCACTGATGCCATATCTTTTGCATGAGTAAGCATTTACATTTTTAAGTGTTTTGTGATTTCTTACCAATTAGGGATGAGAGTGAGGGGGTATAGAGGGAAGTGAGATGATTGTTGATGTTGCTAGGGCAGATGGGGTGAGGAAGGCGGTGAAGAGAAAGAGGGAAGTCTGAGGCATGCAAAACGAGGGGAGCTGAAGATGATTTAGGAAGTGGAGGTGGGAGAGGAAAGTTGGTTGTAGCAGGGAGTAGCATTGTACGTGGAAATGATAACGTCGTTCGTGCTCCCGATAGTTCGAATCGAACAGTCGTGCGCTTTCTGAGGGGGCGAAGGTGGAGGACCTGAGGGTCTGGGTAGACGGTATTGTGGCAGGGTCAGGATCGAATCCGGTAGTGGTGGTCCATGTAGGGACCAACAATATCGGGGAGAGAAGGTCAGTAAGTCTGATGGAGACGTGCAGAGGTCTAGTCAGCAAACTGCTAAGTAGGAATGCAAGAGTAGTCGTAACCGGGGTCCTTCCAATCCTTGAGGGTGGAGGCGAACGGGTAACAAGGATTTGGCGCTGAATGTGCAGTTGGAGGACTACAGTGTTGACCTGGGAATACCCTTTATCGACCATCAGGACACGTTTGGGGTAACAAGAGCATGTACGGGGGTGACGGGGTGCATCTTAGCAGGATGGGGAAACGGGTAATGGAGGATAACATTTTTCGGGTAGCGGAGACATTTTGGAGAGGAGTGGAGTGGGAGGCCATTGGCAAGAGTGGGCACAGATAGGTTGAACAGGAGCGAGACGAAAAGAATAAGTTTACCTAGGTTAGCATCAGACAACAATGAGACCAGTAGGCGGAAGGCAATGAATCTCGGTACCCTGAAAGTGGGTTATAGCAACATCCAGGGTCTCCACCAGAAAGTAAGTGAAATTGCTACATTGATCGAGGCAGAGGACTTTGATGTCATGGGCTTAAGCGACAGGTGGTTAAGACATGGGGAACGGGTAGACCAAGGAAAGGGTTGTGTGGATAGGTGTAGCGGCGAACAGAAGGCCAGGAAAAGAGGGAGGGGAAGGAATGTACATAAAAGAAGGCTTAACAACGTTGCTGATCACAGACCTGAAAGATGTCAGCACCTTAGTTGTTTTTATTTTTTACAAAAATATTTTTTTTGGGTCAAGAAACTTTTTTTGTTGCACAATATACTTTTTTTTTGTTTTGCAAAAAAATAAAAAAAACAAAAAAAAAACGTTTGTGTGTGTGTGTAGGTATGTGTGTCTGTGCGTGCGTGCGTGCGTGCGTGCGTGCGTGTGGATGGTTCATCTTCACTGTCTACCCATCAGGCTGAATGGCGGTCTGCTTTCCCGACTTCCTCTGTCGTCCTGACTACCTGTCATCCAGGCTATCTGTCTGTCTTGCTAGCAGTTTGGCTGTCTGCTTACCAGTCATTTCCACCTGCCTAGTGGGTGCCTATTGGGTACCATCTTGTCTGTCCGCTCTCCTGCCTGACAGCCGGCCTCCCGTCCTTTGACAATGTCTGCCTGCACGTCAGACTGTTGCATGCTTTCCATACTACCTACCACTCTGCTAGTCCGCCTTAAAACACTGACCTGACCTGGCCTCCCCGTTGTCTTTCCGACATTGCTTCCTAATTAAGCACCCACTACTTAACTACATCCCTTCCTTGTTTGCCTACTAACCTACATGGCATCCTTTCGTGCACAGCTTGCCTGCCCTTCCAGCCATACTACTCACTCACACACCGATCAGCCGAGCTCCCTGTCTCCCAGCCTATCTGCCTGACAGTGTTGGACATCCTGCGCTGTTTGGCTGTCTGTCTGTTTGACTCTCAACCCACCTGTCAGATGGCATACCTGGTTTGCTGCTCTTGACATGCCACCCCTCTTTACACCCTGCCTCGCTCACTGTCTAGCAACTCACGTGCCTACCAGACTGACGGCCCACCTCCTAGCCTTCCCATTTTCTTGAGTGTATCCTTGCGTGCCAACCAGCTTGCATGACTGTCTATCATCCTCACTCCCCGTCCATCTACCTGCCAGGTCGTCTATCGGCCTGCCGTCCATACTTCCGGACTGATTGCTTCTCCGTCGACATCCCTGACTGTGCCCACAAGACTATGAGCTTCCCGCAGATATTTTTTTACTTGGGAGTTTCGTACCATTAGATGCATGCATAGCCGTACAGACAATATAATATGAGGTATGGTGGTGTTCGACCAATGGATAGGAGTGGGGCATGTGCAAACTGCAGGGGTATTTTACAGTTGTCAGAGAAGTGTGTAGGATTCCCTTCCCAATGTACTTTGAATTTCTTGATGAATTTCTTACCCACACGTTAAACGTTGTGCACGAACCGAATCAATGATATATTTTTTATTATCTTTTACACTTTGGAATTGAATAACATCTTTTGTTATCGTAAGATAACCAGGAATGGTCATTTGAAATGCATATAATAATGCCTTACGTGTGATCTTGTTTTCTAAGATAGGTCTTACTGGTTCCATGGTTGAAATCAAAGTGATGATTCTTTTGTCTGTTCTGGTGTACTTTGTGCATCAGGTATTACATTATACCATGTACTTTGAACATCAGGACAGTCATGAAAATCATATTCCGGGGAATCTATAAACATTTTGTCTAACTTAGTTTTTGAATTGTTCTGCAGCTTTTCTTGCAATTATGGTACTAAATGTTGTTCTTTGGTCATCCACTAGCATGAGTGCAAATGAAGATTTAGAATCTGGAAACTCATCTAGACACTTGTAATATTTTTTCATTGTTGAAAATATTTGATTAAAGTAAATCCATAATCCATCACTGATAATATTTTATCTGGAGGTGTTTGCATACATGTTGATGGGTTGTATAATTGACAATTTCTTATCAATTGAATATAAGAACAACTGGTGACCACTTAACATGTTCTTGTAAAGGAATATCCTTTTCTTCCCAATTATGTAAACATTGTTCACAAATAAAACATTTTACTTTACCATCTCCCACATAGAAAAACCCAGCTTTTAGCTAAATCTTCTTTCTTGGGTTGTAAAATAGGATTTGTAGTCATACTAAAACTCGAAAATCTTCTTAACTCAGATAAGTGTATAGGATATGTAGGATTAAGTGGTAGAGACACTTTTCCTGTTTAAAGTCGAAATGAGAAATCTGAGTAGTATTTATACCGTATACCCATAGGGTAGTGTGTCATATTTACCGACAACAAAACGTTTTGTGTAAACAGATCTGAATGTTTTACTTGTGTTTCACTTGTGACTTGTCTATCTTTGTTACGTTTAAATCTATGTGTATATTCATTGTTTAATTTGTAATTCTCTCTGTCTTGTGCACACTCAATCATGCTTTCAAAATTAACTTTTTGTGATGTCGTGTAATCTAATGTGATACCCTTAACTTTACATGCAGTGTGTATTTCTCCATCTTTAATACATTTGTATCCATAATTTTTCGGACCTAAACCAACAAACTCTGTGATTTTTCCCCCTGGATGTTCATCTGTCCACTGCCCTAATCTACCATTTACAATTTTTGGATTCCAGAGTGATGGTTTATGTATGTAAATACAACTGTCTGTGTCAAAATATAAAACTCGTCTTCCTAATTGTTCTAAAACTTTGTATAATTCCATACGTTCATAGGCTGTGACAAATGAAGCTTCGACAACATTGGCTGAATTGTGTGGATTGTAAACATCTGTAGTGTTAATGTAGTTCACTAAAGCAAACTGGTCATGGTCAAAACATTCCACATTATTAACAATTTTGTCTTTGTTCTGTATTATTTCAAAATATTCTGATGGTTCATTTATATATTTTGTTTTAGTTTTTATATTGTTTTGTGCATTTTTCCCCAGAGACAATTTAACATGGTTTTGGCAAATGATCTTTTTCCCGGGGTTTTTCAACATTTTCTAAATAGATATTTTCAATTTGTGCATAATCTTTTTTAAATTTGTTTCTGTCTGTTTCTGTTTTCACCCAATCTGGAAACACATCAGCTTCTTGTTTCATTTTTAAATATTTGTTCACATAATATTTGTAAATAAAATTTGTAAATGCCAAATCTGATAAGTGTCAAGAAGAGTGTACCCCAAATCCAATGCTTTGAAAAGTTCAACAGATGTCCATGTACCTACAAGTGCACGTTGTTCTGGTGTGTGTTCACAGTGATCTGAATCGTGTTCTGCACACATTTTACAAAGTGTAAATGCCATTTTCTTATTACAATGAATATGTAAAACCGGCAAAAAAGGATTTTGAGGTGGTAAAACCTTACATTTAATGAGGCCTCTGTTTCGGCTTATTTTGCCAGTGTCTATGTTTTCCTTTGTGAGTATATCTGGATGCCCCACTGGATATTCCCTGTGTTTGTTCACACATGGGTAAAGTAAACAGATATCTATGTATTGGATTTCTATGTCTGTGTTTTCGTCAATTTTGTAGTGCAATTTGATGGCATTTGTTCTCCCGCCACATAATGCTTCTCGTGGTTTAATTGGGTCCATGTGTGGGAATAATATATCAAAAGAGGCTTGAATTTCAGGATCTGATTTGCACAGATGATCAAATTCGTGTTCCCATACCACTTGTACATTATACCCCAATGATTTGAAATGTTTTATGCGTGTTTGGGTTTTGTTGTACAGAGAATGATAGAATTGTGAATTGATTGGATTTTTCTCATATCTGTCAGAATAGCAAGTTTCACATCCATGCCACATACATCCATGAAATTCATACATTGTATTTGTCTCTTTGTGAAAACCATCTACATAAAAATTTCCAATTTCTCCACCATTTAGTGCATGTCGTATGTGTATGCCTTCTTCTTGTGCTAGTAGCTGTAAGTATCTAATGGCGTTCATAGAATATCTAACGACAGTAGGATACCCTATCGTCCCCTGATCCAATGTGTTCTATGTGCCAGTAGGCACATAGAACAAATTGGAACTCAGGGGACGCTATGTCTGAAATGAGACCAACTTTGTTTTCTGGCACTGAATTTTTCCGCCAAGCTTTATTACAGGCATCAGATAAAGTTACAGCCTCCCTGAAAGGATCTGTCACATCACATTCAATAAATTGTTTTCTCTGTATATGCACCCTGTTCGCGGTGGGTGGGAACATGACTTCACGGTCATCCAACCCCACATCCAACTGGACCGCGGCAACAGGCTCCGTAAACGCCAGAACAGTGGCCGTGTGTTGGCTTCTTATATCCCGAAAGGTACTGTTTATGTTCACGAAAGCAATGTCGGGTATGTGCTGGGTGGGGCAAAAGGTGCGATAATGAAGCTCTTTTTGGGAGTTTGGTCGTCTTACTCATGGTAAGGGTACTACCACAATTGTACAAATACTCCTGGATAGACCACCCAACGACTTCGTACCAGTGCTACTAGGGCTTGCCCTAAAATGGGTCGGCGGCATAATGCCAAAGAAGTTGTCATCATATCCGTGGCAAAGATGTGTTGCTCTCGTTAAGTGGTGTCGAGTATAAGGTCACAGATGCTAAGTTTCCAACCGACACATTCAGTACCCTACATCTTAGCCCAGCTAAGCTCAAGCGCCTGCGGTTTACCAGACAGACACTGATGGACGGCGAATTAAAGTTAATAGAAAATTATCTATAATAATGGGCTTGCATCCAGAACTGAATATTAGCGACGGGAATACTTTCCACATACAGGATATCGGTGGTGTAAGAGCCCGTCTCATGGCCGAACGAGACCGCAGGTGGAATTGGGCTGTTGCCAGCATAGCCGCAATTCCTGTGGTTATAGCTCTAGAAGCTGCAGCGGTAACCTGTGGTCTAGCAGGTGTGTTAGGGAAGTTTGTAAGCCGAAGGCTCACAAAGAAGGCAAACAAAAGGCATATTACCATTGCCACCTTATGGAGGCCAAGCTTTCGAACATCGTAGATCTGTACTCGAAAGCTGTTGACTATAACCAGATATCCGAGGAGGAATTAAGTCGCGTGCGTACAGAGGAAGAAAAGGTCAACCAACTCCGGCTTGATATGCGCAAGGCATCTCGCCGGGAGAACCCGTAGGGTACAGAAAACGAGGTGTTGCTGCTGATACGCGAACAACTCGCCCGGCAGAGACAGGTACCTCTGGTTCGCTATGTTCCTTCGGAACGGCTGAGACCAGAACCCACGCCACCCACCGCTCTTTTGACGATAACCAGATATTCGAGGAGGAATTCAGTCGCGTGCGTACAGAGGAAGAAAAGGTCAACCAACTCCGGCTTGATATCCACAAGGCATCTCGCCGGGAGAGCCCGCATGGTACAGAAAACGAGGTATTGCTGCTGATACGCGAAGAACTCGCCCGACAGAGTCAGGAACCTCAGGCTCGCTGATGTTCCTTCGGAACGGCTGAGACCAGAACCCACCCCACCCACCGATTTGTAGTTGCTGTGCAACTCTCATGGGCTTTTAGGATTACTTTACAGCATAGCTGGGTGGCCTTAACACCAACTTCCGTCCCTCCCTCCCCCCCCCCCCAAAAAAACAACTTTTTTTTATTGTAAAAGCATACGCCTGGCGAATCCCTGGCGAGTTTGTAGCTAACAAGCCCGACCACACCCAGCTCTAGTATGATGAAGGCGACCTCACGGGGCTTTTGCTCTGCTGACGGTGTGTAAAAGTCTTCTTATTGCGGTTCTGGGCCAAGAATGTTTAAACTGTTCCCAGTTACCTGTGCATACTCGCGAACCGCAGCATCGCCTTGGAGACGTAGTTCTTCGTTGTTCCAATCGAGGTGTTCTGTTCGCTTACGGGACCATGATGCTTGGGCGGCCTGAAGCTTTTCTGTGGCTTTGTCACGTCGCACACGTTCCAAACCAGCATCGTTATCCCGAAACTTGGAGAAGAGGTTGTTGCTGCCAGAGAAGGCCTTTGCGTTCACAACTAACATCGTGATCGAGGCCATCTTGTTATTTCATAATATATGCTGGAATGATTCCCTGTTCAATTAGCATGTCCTTGGTTGCCGTCGCCAGCCCCACGTCATGCACTACCATCCCGACGTCATAGCCGGTGAAGTCAAGTTTAGGGGTGGCTCCCTTCATTACCATTTTACCTAAGCGGGCATACCCTATCGCGAGGGCAGAGAACACGGCGATGTGATAGGCAGTATTGACCGGCATCGGCTGAAGACATTGTATATATATATATATATATATATATATATATATATATATATACACACTTCATCAAATATTTTATATAACTTCGTCAAATTGCCGTCATGCTCGGAAGTTTACTTCCTTCTAAGCGGCTTTCATTTTTGACTAATACCTATTCCGTTACGTTAAGTGCCGTACCAATGTGTATCGCGTCATGGGAACGTAAAATTTAGCGTCACGCCGATCCTAATTGTTGAATGGGAATTATAAAATTGATCGTGATACGCGTACGTCTTACAGATCGATTTATTATTTGGCAAGTGGCTGCCTAGCTCCTAATCACGAACCCGTCTATAAAATCGCCGATGCATGTCTTCCTTGGGTGGCAACAAGTAAAGATATGTTCCGCATTACACGTTGTTCACCTTCTTTAATTGTAAATTATGGACAAACAAGACCGTATCATATCTTCCTAAGGTGGTAACGAGTAGAGATATATTCCGCGTTATCTCGCGCATTTTTTTTGTTCTCAGCCTTAGAATTAGAAACATTCAATCATTTATCTCAACCTCGCCCTGGTAACAGAGGCAGAAGCGAGTTCGCATGCAGTATTCACACATTCAGCCATTCCTTGACCCGAATTGTTTACACGCGTTGTTCTCCATATTCAAGTGTATTGCTTATAAAACCACTGTATCATATCTCCGTTGGGTGGTAAAGATATGTTCCCCGTTTCATGTTGTTCCCCGTATCCGAGTCTATTACGCGCAAAATAACCGTATCATATCTTCCTTGGGTGGCAACAAGTAAAGATATGTTCCGCGTTATTACGTAAAAAGCAAATATGAATTAGACACTATTTCTAAAACCTCGCCCTGGTAACAGAGGCAGAGGCAAGTAACTTCGTATACCGTATTCACACATCCAACCACTCCGCGCGCCTCCATATCTCCGCCCCAGTACCCAAACCGCGTCAATCAGACATCAATACCGCTGATGGAAAATATAATTTTTTATACCCTCCTTGCGTAGTAATACCCCCCCCCCAACCCCGCCCGATCCTTCCAGGGTGTGTAAATGTCTTGTCCCAACCCACTATTGCAGCATATATATGCCCTCCACCACTGATCTAAGTGCAGTCCCTCCTATAATGTCTACACTGACAATCGTAGGCTAGGGTTCCATACCCCCCCCCCCCCCCCACACACACACACACACACCACATACACATGATGTACGCACTGACATGTACCAAATGATCATAATCTCGCAACATATACACGCTATGTCCAACACCAATGCGTGCGTGTTTAGGTGTAATTGCTCTGTACACTAATTTTTGTCCCCCCCCCCTCCCCCCCCTCCCCCCCCCCCCCCCCCGTTCAGCAAGTTTATAAATGAGAATATTTGGAATTATTCTTGTCTATTGAGCCCATTGGGTTCTAGTGTTTGAAGTTTGTTAATCCAAAATGCTTCACGACCCCTCCTGTAAGCTGTATTTTGTTTATTAATTTGTTCAATCCCAATAATCTTAAAATCGTTTATACTATGGTTTTTGGTCAGAAAATGATGTGGTATCGGTTCATCCATAACCTCAAGTTTTATTCTACTCAGGTGGTTTTGCATTCTCTCATACAATTTTGTCCCCGTCTCTCCCACGTACACGACTTCATTGCACTTGTCGCAGAAAATCCCATATATCACATTCCTGGACATGCAGGTGATTTTTTTGCCTATGTGGTAGGCCGTCCCGTTCTTGTCTGCGAATTGTTTTGTTTGGAGCATAAACCCACAGATTGCACATTTTCTCTCGCATCTATCAGATCCCGTCCCTTGATTGTTGAACATTTTATTATGCTTGCTGTGGACTATGATATCTCCCAAATTTTTCAGTCTTTTGTACGAAATCAGGGGAGGTTTTTCGAATGCCAACTTCATGCGTTTTGAGCGGTGTAAAATGGGCATCCGTTCCCGCGTTATTTTCCCGATGTCGGGGAGGCGCCGCGAGTATGTGACCACAAACGGGACTCTTTCGCCGGTTGAATTGTTGGATCGTTTTTCAAGTAACTGTTTGCGCTCGATTTGATCGACCTTCTCTAGTTGTTCGCTTACAAACTTTTCGTCGTAACCTCTGGCATGCAGGTGCTGTTTTATATTATTTTTGTGGCATTCATATTCAGCATTATCGGAACATATTCTTTTTACTCTTGAAGCTATTCCATATGGTATCGCTCTTTTAGTGTTGATTGGGTGATCTGACTTTGCGTGTAGGTATTGATGCGTGTCCGTGGGTTTTGTATATAAACCGGTTTTAAGAAATCCGTCTTCAATTTTGACTACCGTGTCTAAGAATTCTATCTCATTTTCAGACCACCTTAAATCGACCTGTATTCTTGGGTGTATCGTATTTGCCAAAGAATGATATTGTTTCAGAGACTCCAACCCATGCGTCCATACTCCCCAGATATCATCAACGTACCGTACCTGTTCAAGGGGGTGTAACTTCGATGCTTTTGACAGTTTCTCTTCCCATTCACCCATATATGTGCACGCATAATTCATCCCTAATCGCGAACCTATTGCAACGCCGTCGGTTTGTAGATAATGTCTTCCTTTAAATGAAAAATTGTTGTTGTCCAAAACAGTTTCTATTAGTTTAAGACCTATCTCTGTTGGGAATAATTTTCTTTTAGAGTTTTCTAGTGCTTTTTTACATGCTAATATACCTTCATTACGTGGGACGCTTGGATATAGTTTCTTGACGTCCATACAGTACATTATGCTGTTTTCAGGGAGTGGTTGGGGTATACTGTCCAGTCTGTTCAAGAAATGTGTGGTGTCGCGTATGTAGGATGGTAATGACTCAACGTGTTGTTTTAATTCAGACTCCATCACTTCTGCTATTTTCTCTGTTGGGTGGTTTATTCCCGAAATTATTGTTCTTAAAGGGGCTTCATTTTTATGCATTTTGGGGTTACCTTTTACTCTTCCAGCCTGTGGCTGCTTAGGTATCATGTACGCTAATACTTTTTTGTCTATCAGTTTGTTTTTTTCTAGTTTTTTTAGTTGGCTTTTAATCTTGTTTGTTATTTTCTCTGTCAGATTTACAGGTACTTCTTTGTATGTTGTTTGGTCCCCCAACTCCATCAAGATCTCATTTTCATATTTACTTGCATCCAAAACGGTTATTCCAGACCCTTTATCGGCTGGTCGCACGACTATTGTATTATCATTTAACAACTCCCTCAGAGCCTTCTCCTCCATTTTTGTTATGTTGTTTCGCACGCGTTTTTTTATGCCCTTCAAAATATCTTCCCGTACTATCTCTAAATAAAGGTCAAGGTGCTTATCTCTACCTTCTTTAGGGGTCCACGGGTTACGCTCTTTAAATTTATCATTAATATATTGCTGTTTATTGTCTAGGAAATACTCACATAGTCGCATTCTTCGCTCCCATTCTTTTATCTCAACGATAAGGTTCGCCATATCCAAAGTTCTTTCCGTTGGGACAAACTTGAGACCCCTTTTAAGTAATGTTCTTTGGTGTTTTGTTAGTTTCTTACCGGATAAATTAAACACGTTATTTTGCTGATTTATTTTAGTTTCGTTGTGCAGAATTTTACTCTTTATATCTACATACATGTTATTTTGATCATCGCTCATATCCTTAACTTCTACAGATTCATCCTTTATGGAGGGTTTCTCAGACTTTTTGTCGGTAATTTTTGTTGTATAACCCCGGGGATTCACAGATTCGTCCTTTTTGGAGGGTTTCTCAGGCTTTTTGTCGGTAATTTTTTTTGAATAACCCCGGGGATTCAGTTTTGGTTCATCCCTACGGAACGCGGAAATATTTTGTGACTGCAAGTATTTGTATTTGATTGTTTTAGGCCCATTTGTCTTTTTCATACTTCCAATCATTTGTGCAACCTGAAAATGAGAATCATTCAAAAAGAGATAGAAATTTAATTCATTTGTACTCACCTGTTTTTCAGGTTCGAATCGCACCCACCTGTAATTTTGACCATACTTACAATATACATGAATCCCTATTCCCAGCATATTCACCAAACCTATTATATCCTCATCTGTTGCCCAGCTCTCAATACTACCATTCGTTTTTGATCTCTTTCTAATGAATCCTGATACTGGCCCATCTATATATTTAGACATTATTTTCGCGTGATGTTCCACATACTCCATTACTCGTTTCCGTATTACATGATGATATTCTTCATCGCCTGTACAGATTTTGCTGATGCATCTATAAAAGCAATTCCCATCAGCTCTAACATTTTGCAATCCAAACCCTTGCCTTCTCAGTTCAATGTTGTGTGTTGCGATATCAGTGTGGCTGGGAAGTTTTTTCTGTAATTTTATTCCTAATACTTTTAACACATTATTTATTTCCAACAGCGATACATTCTTTCCAGGTAGGTCGGTACCGTCTGAATCACCCAGTCCCGCTATCTTCTTATCTTTTGTTCTTTCTGTAAGGACTTGGATTTTATCACCATGGTTCTTTATTATCTTCAGAATTGCCTCTTTATCCGAGATGTTGAAACGGGAATTTATCGAATTTTTTAACTTCGCGAACTCATCCCTCAGAAGACCCAACTGTTCCTCGAATTCTAATCGCGTAATATCTACCAGTCTCTCTGATGTTTCATTTAAAAGGTTTTCATATTCCGATTTTCGTCTTCCACTGACATCCGATGTCATATTCCATTTCACTTTGAATCCTCGCGGTATTATATTTTCTTCCTGGCATTTTTTAAGAAATTTTATGTGTGATTCGCGTTTGTTTATTTTTTCAATTAGTTTACGTCCCACATTGCAGACCGTCTTCCCTTTCCGCGATAATTCCTGAAAATCCGATTTTGTACGTTCCTTTCGCGCATTACTTGGTACGACATCTTTCCTTGGAATTCTTTTAGTCGGCATAAACATACACTTCATCAAATATTTTATATAACTTCGTCAAATTGCCGTCATGCTCGGAAGTTTACTTCCTTCTAAGCGGCTTTCATTTTTGACTAATACCTATTCCGTTACGTTAAGTGCCGTACCAATGTGTATCGCGTCATGGGAACGTAAAATTTAGCGTCACGCCGATCCTAATTGTTGAATGGGAATTATAAAATTGATCGTGATACGCGTACGTCTTACAGATCGATTTATTATTTGGCAAGTGGCTGCCTAGCTCCTAATCACGAACCCGTCTATAAAATCGCCGATGCATGTCTTCCTTGGGTGGCAACAAGTAAAGATATGTTCCGCATTACACGTTGTTCACCTTCTTTAATTGTAAATTATGGACAAACAAGACCGTATCATATCTTCCTAAGGTGGTAACGAGTAGAGATATATTCCGCGTTATCTCGCGCATTTTTTTTGTTCTCAGCCTTAGAATTAGAAACATTCAATCATTTATCTCAACCTCGCCCTGGTAACAGAGGCAGAAGCGAGTTCGCATGCAGTATTCACACATTCAGCCATTCCTTGACCCGAATTGTTTACACGCGTTGTTCTCCATATTCAAGTGTATTGCTTATAAAACCACTGTATCATATCTCCGTTGGGTGGTAAAGATATGTTCCCCGTTTCATGTTGTTCCCCGTATCCGAGTCTATTACGCGCAAAATAACCGTATCATATCTTCCTTGGGTGGCAACAAGTAAAGATATGTTCCGCGTTATTACGTAAAAAGCAAATATGAATTAGACACTATTTCTAAAACCTCGCCCTGGTAACAGAGGCAGAGGCAAGTAACTTCGTATACCGTATTCACACATCCAACCACTCCGCGCGCCTCCATATCTCCGCCCCAGTACCCAAACCGCGTCAATCAGACATCAATACCGCTGATGGAAAATATAATTTTTTATACCCTCCTTGCGTAGTAATACCCCCCCCCCCCCAACCCCGCCCGATCCTTCCAGGGTGTGTAAATGTCTTGTCCCAACCCACTATTGCAGCATATATATGCCCTCCACCACTGATCTAAGTGCAGTCCCTCCTATAATGTCTACACTGACAATCGTAGGCTAGGGTTCCATACCCCCCCCCCCCACACACACACACACACACACACCACATACACATGATGTACGCACTGACATGTACCAAATGATCATAATCTCGCAACATATACACGCTATGTCCAACACCAATGCGTGCGTGTTTAGGTGTAATTGCTCTGTACACTAATTTTTGTCCCCCCCCCCCTCCCCCCCCCCCCCCCCCCCCCCCGTTCAGCAAGTTTATAAATGAGAATATTTGGAATTATTCTTGTCTATTGAGCCCATTGGGTTCTAGTGTTTGAAGTTTGTTAATCCAAAATGCTTCACGACCCCTCCTGTAAGCTGTATTTTGTTTATTAATTTGTTCAATCCCAATAATCTTAAAATCGTTTATACTATGGTTTTTGGTCAGAAAATGATGTGGTATCGGTTCATCCATAACCTCAAGTTTTATTCTACTCAGGTGGTTTTGCATTCTCTCATACAATTTTGTCCCCGTCTCTCCCACGTACACGACTTCATTGCACTTGTCGCAGAAAATCCCATATATCACATTCCTGGACATGCAGGTGATTTTTTTGCCTATGTGGTAGGCCGTCCCGTTCTTGTCTGCGAATTGTTTTGTTTGGAGCATAAACCCACAGATTGCACATTTTCTCAGATCCCGTCCCTTGATTGTTGAACATTTTATTATGCTTGCTGTGGACTATGATATCTCCCAAATTTTTCAGTCTTTTGTACGAAATCAGGGGAGGTTTTTCGAATGCCAACTTCATGCGTTTTGAGCGGTGTAAAATGGGCATCCGTTCCCGCGTTATTTTCCCGATGTCGGGGAGGCGCCGCGAGTATGTGACCACAAACGGGACTCTTTCGCCGGTTGAATTGTTGGATCGTTTTTCAAGTAACTGTTTGCGCTCGATTTGATCGACCTTCTCTAGTTGTTCGCTTACAAACTTTTCTTCGTAACCTCTGGCATGCAGGTGCTGTTTTATATTATTTTTGTGGCATTCATATTCAGCATTATCGGAACATATTCTTTTTACTCTTGAAGCTATTCCATATGGTATCGCTCTTTTAGTGTTGATTGGGTGATCTGACTTTGCGTGTAGGTATTGATGCGTGTCCGTGGGTTTTGTATATAAACCGGTTTTAAGAAATCCGTCTTCAATTTTGACTACCGTGTCTAAGAATTCTATCTCATTTTCAGACCACCTTAAATCGACCTGTATTCTTGGGTGTATCGTATTTGCCAAAGAATGATATTGTTTCAGAGACTCCAACCCATGCGTCCATACTCCCCAGATATCATCAACGTACCGTACCTGTTCAAGGGGGTGTAACTTCGATGCTTTTGACAGTTTCTCTTCCCATTCACCCATATATGTGCACGCATAATTCATCCCTAATCGCGAACCTATTGCAACGCCGTCGGTTTGTAGATAATGTCTTCCTTTAAATGAAAAATTGTTGTTGTCCAAAACAGTTTCTATTAGTTTAAGACCTATCTCTGTTGGGAATAATTTTCTTTTAGAGTTTTCTAGTGCTTTTTTACATGCTAATATACCTTCATTACGTGGGACGCTTGGATATAGTTTCTTGACGTCCATACAGTACATTATGCTGTTTTCAGGGAGTGGTTGGGGTATACTGTCCAGTCTGTTCAAGAAATGTGTGGTGTCGCGTATGTAGGATGGTAATGACTCAACGTGTTGTTTTAATTCAGACTCCATCACTTCTGCTATTTTCTCTGTTGGGTGGTTTATTCCCGAAATTATTGTTCTTAAAGGGGCTTCATTTTTATGCATTTTGGGGTTACCTTTTACTCTTCCAGCCTGTGGCTGCTTAGGTATCATGTACGCTAATACTTTTTTGTCTATCAGTTTGTTTTTTTCTAGTTTTTTTAGTTGGCTTTTAATCTTGTTTGTTATTTTCTCTGTCTTTACCACCCAACGGAGATATGATACAGTGGTTTTATAAGCAATACACTTGAATATGGAGAACAACGCGTGTAAACAATTCGGGTCAAGGAATGGCTGAATGTGTGAATACTGCATGCGAACTCGCTTCTGCCTCTGTTACCAGGGCGAGGTTGAGATAAATGATTGAATGTTTCTAATTCTAAGGCTGAGAACAAAAAAAATGCGCGAGATAACGCGGAATATATCTCTACTCGTTACCACCTTAGGAAGATATGATACGGTCTTGTTTGTCCACAATTTACAATTAAAGAAGGTGAACAACGTGTAATGCGGAACATATCTTTACTTGTTGCCACCCAAGGAAGACATGCATCGGCGATTTTATAGACGGGTTCGTGATTAGGAGCTAGGCAGCCACTTGCCAAATAATAAATCGATCTGTAAGACGTACGCGTATCACGATCAATTTTATAATTCCCATTCAACAATTAGGATCGGCGTGACGCTAAATTTTACGTTCCCATGACGCGATACACATTGGTACGGCACTTAACGTAACGGAATAGGTATTAGTCAAAAATGAAAGCCGCTTAGAAGGAAGTAAACTTCCGAGCATGACGGCAATTTGACGAAGTTATATATATATATATATATATATATTATTACTCCACATAGAATGGGTCTGAAGATGCCTTTAAATGCTTGTTCGGAGGTGCCGCGCTGACGTGGTTGACGGAAGCAGCATTAGGCGGTATCATTAAATTGGTCCGCGACTTATTGTTGTTCCTAACCTTTTGGAACGACTGCAAAAAACATAATGCCAAGCTAGCCAGTTCCGCCTCAGCAATCCATGGGGACCAGTGATCTAATGAACTGCGTTCGTGATGCATTGCATTCGAGACCCCTTGCTGCTGTCCATGTTGTTCCTGTTGTTCCTTCGGATGTACACATCGGAGTCATCCAAAAATTCCAAAATCCATGGACGGTCGTTGTATGTTTGTTGTATGTTGTATTTGAATGTGGGATAGAAAACCACAATGTGCCGAAAGACGCCCCGGTAAGGGCTCTCCAGCAGGTTCTGTCTTTGTGATCTGGATAGTGATACCTTCACTGGCGTTTCCTATTCGCCGGTCACTGCCGTGTGGCCCACCACCATCCGTGGTCCGCAGGTCAAGCCATAGTGCATACTTGTTGGTCAAAAACTCTCCCAGTGTGACATCAGCCAGATATGGCACCTTTGCGACCAGAGCCACCTCAGGATCTCTTTTGCTGCTGGGGCAAGTTCCAAAGTGCCGAGAGGCTTCGTTCCATTTCTGGTAGGGACGCAATCCCTGGGAGTACAGCTGGTTAGGCACTCCTTCGATGATAACCTCAACTTTGGTGATCTTGGGGTTACAAACGACCTTGGGGTTCCTACCGAAAGCTGCACCAGCCGTGGTAGGGACCTCGAACAGCAGCAGGATCCCTTTCATGCTCCATGCGGCAACGTTGAGGTTGGTGTTCCACAGAGCGTCGTTCTTGTCTTTGGTCATTTTTGCGGTGGCGAAGGACGCGGCCGTGGAGGACCGGTATACTGATTGCGGACCATGCGATCAAGTTCAGATTGGCAGACCATTTCATATTCCAGGCTGATATTATCAATGGTGTAACTGGCACTGTCATCGCTGTAATCATTGAATGTCAACTCGTTCTCGAGCCGATCCCCACGCGCACTCTGGTAGAAAGGCATATGAGCCTCGAGGAGTTCAGCGGGATACAGATACGATTGCCATAGGCATCAGCAATAGCCTTGTCTATAGCAACAGTGTCAACCTTGTCTTCTGTGCCGACCCGCAGCTTAGTAGCATTTCTTTCTGGTAGTGCGCATTTTTGCTCTCGGAGGCTGTCTTCCAGAGGTCAAGGTAGCAGTGGTGCAAGACGACAGGACGATGATGAAGATGAAACTAGCTTTACCCGGACCCCTGACAGTGGAGCTGTCGTTTCTTCGGAACGAGAGGTATGCGGTCAGATACCTTCATTCCAGCAAGAGCTCTTGGAGGAGGCTGTCAATGGTTACTACCAGAATATGTCTGAGAAAGGGATGGTGCCCCTTCTACGTGGCTATTCCAAGTTTGAGCTCGACAATAATGGGCAGCTGAGGCTGAAGTCCCATCCAAATATCGACATTGTAAATCGGGAGCACCCTTTGCTCTTTCAACAATTGCTGGAAAGCGTGGCGGTGGTGAGATCATCTGGAATGAGCTGGGGTTTGTGGGATGGGCTCGAGGAAGAATGGCGCTTACGGATAGGGTGCTTGAAGCACTACCGGTCAATAACAATGTTATGAGGCAATTGGATGAAGCAGCTGCTAGGAAAGGATGGGATACTTTAGAACTGCAAGACTTGGGACAGGTGGCTAATGCAGCGTCAAATTCCACTAAGAACGTGGTGGAAAGTCTTGCCGGGAAGGAAGAAACTGCACGTAAAACCTTACATGACTCTGATACCACGGGATTGGAGTACAACATCCGAGACCTCCGCGGACTCGACAGAGCAAAGCAGACCATCCGAGGTGAGTTAACGAACAACTTGGCCAGACTGTACGAGCACTTCGCTTTGGAAAAACCAAAAGCTCGATAAAGCTCAAGATGATCAATTTAGTAGGCGTCGGATAGCAGAACGCTTGCTCAACCTCGAAGATCTACGAGCTTCCCGCCTGGAGGCGGCCGCAACGAATAGATCTCAAATCAACCAAATCAGAGAGACGATCAATCGGATGCTTAAAGAGGACATGACGCTTTCTGAGCGCATTCGCACCCTCTTCCGGGAAAAAAGGATTACGATCGCATCTGTCCTCATAGCGATGGTGATGGCAATCTCGACCTTAGTACTTGCGCTGACCGACGCGGGTGAAAGTACCCCCGCTCCACCACCATCTGATAAGGATGGCCTCAAAGAGTGTGTGAAAAAGTACCTACAGGTTCTTGGGCGCATCCTGGCCAAGCTAGCCAGGAAGGTGGCATCTGCATTCCCTGGAATTATAGGCTCCATTGTTTCGTGGATGCTCAACCTACTCGCACAAACGGCGGGCTGGCTGGCCGGAATCCTGTGGTCCATGGTCCTTGCTGTCTGGGGCCTGGTTCTTGTGACGGCTCGTTAATGGCTATCATCGAAGAAACCAAAGCGAGAGTAAGCCAACTGTAGCCCCACCCATAATAACGGCAGTTTTCTCGTCATCATGCTGGCGTCCTGCCGCAGTCGTAGCAGAGCATCTACTAGTGGTTTTATTAAAAGCAGACACATCCTGAATTGCTGTAACATGCAGGCAAAAAATCAAGTCCATAGACATAGATAATATACACCTGGAACTTAATTAAGCACCCCCCGAAATGTTTTTTTCATGACAGGGGAGTTACTGTTACTGATTATTATGTTTTAATGATTGTTATGTCTTGCACAGCTTTTCATCTAGTGAAACATGATGTTTCTGGTTGATCGCGTACCCCAAAAACATACCCTCGTCCGTCCACGTGAAGCATGCTTCCCATGAATGTCACAAAAAGCACCATCAACCACCTGCAATATCTGGGTATAAAACAAGTTGTCACTTCTTTTGTCAATATAATGTTGACATGGCAAGGAAGAGACTGTCAGAGGCATTAAGATATCGTCGGCATGCATGCAGCAGGCATGTCATTCAAAGCTATTGGGATCCAACTTTGCTATAGTCATTCTGTCATCAACAGACTTGTCCGAAAACATCAATAAACCAACGATGATAAGGACCTACCAAGGCCGGGGCAACCACAAAATACCTCTCCTCGGAAAGATCGGAGTCTGGCAAGCCTCGTTAGGTGTTTCAAGTGGGATTTTGAAATGACTTTGGCTCCCCAACAGGCGTTTGTGCCACATAACTGCCCGAAACCGTCTTAAAGCACCGCGTATGAGATGCAGAAGGGTCATCCAAGCTACAGCTCTGTCAGGTCAGCATAAAAGATTACGTTTGGGGTGGTGTATGGCACGACAACATTGGAATATTTTTTATTTTAGATCACCACCAGAATATGTTTTACGGCGAGCATACACGCTTAAATGTCAAGTGTCAAAACGCCGCACTCGCGAAGTGTAAAACTTGGGTTGCAAGTGGCAGTGTCACATTAACACGCTGAGTGTCACAACTGATACACTCCAACGAAAATCACAAAGTAATTACGCGTGTCAGAGAAGGAGAAACCCTACCCTTCTTTGATTGGCTCCTTTTGAATTGCCTCATGGATGGTGTGCATCCATGCTTCACACGAGTTGGAGGGACTACTAAATCAGAGTTGGGGCAAACATATCTTCACACATTATTATGAAGAACAGAATGCCACATCTTAAGCACAATTGTTTATCATTAGCACAAAACTCCACGTATAAATTACGAAGGAGCCAGAGCGTCCAATATTGAATGGGAAATCCTTCGCTTATTGCGGTACCAAATTTACTCACCAAACCTTGTTCAATAAACAAAACAATCGCACCAGCATATAACAGAAGTCATTTTCTGCCGGATATATGATGCATTTTCTCCAGATTTCATGTTTAACAATTTACTTTGACTGTAACTCAAAGTAAAAGTGTTGTTTTCTATCAACACTTCAACGTGTAACGTTATAGTCCTTAAGGATGCCTGGCTAACACCGCAAAATGTGATATTTATAGCAGTCAATCAGTTCCTTCAGAACTTCGGGGGTTAAATAGTAACACGCGTTACCCTCGCAAATTTGGTTGGCGATAAAATGTGTTCTTTTTGTTGATGTTGTCAAATGAATTGCTGAGTGACCTTCTAATAGTTGTTTTTTTATGGACGTGAAGGCCTGTAATAAACACAGAAGGACACGCATTTATGAATGGGTTAATCGATATGGCACATGTGCCATCACAGAAGGATAAAACTCGTAGCCTGTGGCCTCTCGTTCTATCCTCCCACGCTGGCTTACGTGCCATATCGACTAACCCATTCACACGGGCATGTCGAGCTGTGTATGTATGTGTTTGTATATGTCGGCATATTGTTAAAAATTTCATTCATTCATTCATTCATTCATTCATTCATTCATTCATTCATTCGGGGATGAAGATAACAGGTGTATGGTCACACTTGAGCTCGACCGTACTCAGAGGGTGTCATCTGATCTTTGATTAAATGTACCTCTCACTACTTTGTTGAGCTGCACGATATATTGTTAAACCGATACATACCGGTATTCAAACCAGTATCGATTGAATACCGGTGTAATTACAAACGTATCGTCTCATCGTCATTATTTATTTGCCCACAATTTAATTTTCAAGATGTCTTGAGATTTAACTGTAGGGACGAATGAATATTATGCGCTTACCAAACGAATCGGCCGCATCCATCAGCGTAATATACAAAATCAGCAGTTGAAAAAATATTTTATATAAAAAAATTCAACAAAACCATATCATGTGGCCGCTCATTGGAACGAGCTCCTCCAGCTCGTTCCAATGAGGGGGTCAAATGATATTCTTTTGTTGAAATTTTGGGAACAATTCGATAAGCTAGTATTTAAAATAATCAATTTTCACAATCTTCCGATATACCTGTATTCCGCGGTATTTGTTTGAATACCGATACCGGTATTCAGTTTATAATATCGTGCTGTCCAACTACTTTGCTTTTTTGGTGGGTGGGGGAGATTTATCATCTGGTGTAACTAACTTCATATTTAAAAAGCTAACCGACGTGTATTCGCTGAATATAGTTTAATTATATCACTACCAAATAAACATCAACTTACATGCCTTCGTCAGGACATGTTCGTGAAAATGTATAAAAAAACACACAAGATCATTAATTTACTCCCCCGTCCGAATGAACTAATGAGGTGGTCGAGCGGTCTCTCTTTCATCAGCATAATAGTTATTAGTGGGTTCGCATAGAAGCAAAAGGGAGCGAGGAAAATACACGCTGATTTCATATATGGGCGATTCGCCACACCTAACTTGCACCTCCACGGAATTTTGGGTGGTGACCTGTTGCACTGACGCACCTGTCGCGGGATGGAGGAAATCAAAATGTCAATCTCTGAGACAAAGTTCGATTAATATCCTGTCTGCGCTTTCAACAAACCGATAATATGCATTTATTTACCAAGCTACAGTACGTGCAGAGTGTATTATCACTAAATCACCCGCGGAGTGGAGATTCCACCCAACCAATAATTGCAAACCTGTTGCAAGCGCAACAAGTACAAGCAAAGTTTCAGCCAATGGACCTCCGGGATAAACCCGGATATCCATTGGCTGAAACATTGCTTGTGTTATTTGTCCAAATGTACAGACTTTGAAAGTGATAATTTGGATGATAACTCCACTCCGCGGGTGATTTTATTACAATCCACTCTCCACGTACTGTACATATCAATAACGAATCGATCTTGGTATCGTTCATTCAATCAAACGGCTTTAACCTTTTACCTAAAGTTGCAGTCAAAATTGTCTGTTTCACGTAAGGGATCGCCACTCAGATCTTAACGTATTTCAAACATTCTCCCCAAAGAATAGAACGGTACCCATTATCGTAAGGAGCCCGTTCCAAAGAGGGGACATAAGCTATGCGTTTGGGGTAGAAAATAAAAGTATTTAGTCCTTCACACCTTTATCAAGTGTACCCGCCTTGTCGTGTACGTTAGGCAAATGACTAACCTTTGCCGTGAGAGGCGTTTGTTAGGCTATAATGGCATCGTAAACGTTACAATCTCAATAATCAAGGACGACTGTATCATTTATGCACATTGTCGAACTGAGAAAAATTGATATAATAAGGTGCTTTAAACGGATTGTACAGAAAATAGAAGCATATACTTACTTCGGCGATAACTGTCTTCATATTACTCTCGTATTGAATGTGCGGACAGATAGTACCATTCACAGTACACATTTGATATGAACCATTATCCACATCAAATTGATAAGTAGAACTATTAGCCTTCGTTTTGAAACACCACCAGTCGGGAGTCTTCCCTCCGAAAGTCATAAGCTGCAATGCCCAAGCCATCGAAAACTTGGAGCCAGTGACAATTAGAATGAGTAAAATCTGGAACCTCCCCATTCCACCAACCTCTTCAATAATGTCTTCGAAAACAAGGGTCATTTTACATTAATTCTTCACAAGAAAACGTATGCGATATTCCTTTTCGTCTCACAATGCCTTGAAGTAGTGTCGTGTTAATGTATGCAGATGTCTTGTTATTTTTAGATACATCACGTGCCGTGTATATTATGTGTGTCAGCTGCAGTTTTTTTTTCTTCTCGCAGGATTAGTTTGCATGGATGCATAATTAGTTTTGTATGAAAAAGAAAAAGCTTCACTGTAAAATGACACCAGTAGAAACCAGTGAATCACTAGAAAGGAAAATGTTTAAACCAAATAGATTCTCTATTTTGCCGTGGCGAGTATACAGGATGAGACCATAAAAAGAAGTGCATAAAAGAAAACACTACTCTGGGATAGTAGACAAGCACATCGGTTTGTCTAATGTTTCAACAATCATTCTGATTCTCGATGTTATCTTTCAAATTAGTATTTATTTAATAGATATGTTTCTCTTTCCTAGAATTACCGATTATCAAACTCGGCAGATATGATTTAACACTCGGATGACATGACGCTGATCTTGGTAGATACGAACAACGCTAAAGATGCCGCCCTTGACCAACAACCAATTTGCAACGAATTCATTCGCTGTTTTCCGTCGAATGCAATCACAAAAATCACAAAAATTGCGTTACCCCGCAAAATAACACATAGATGGAAGCTGAGTTTGTGTATCGTGAGGAACTAATTATTTCAATATGTAAGGATTGCGTGGGTAAATGTAACAAACAGGGGAATTGTACAAAAAATACAGCGGAAACTAAATTTTAGAATCGAACAATCGTCGAAGTGTGAGAAGAGATAGTTTATCTATGCGATAGAATGAGAAACAATAACAGTCAGAAAAATGTGACAGATCTGAGAGTTTTGTAATTATTTGGTTTGGTTGCATAAATAAAGAGGTATCAGGATGATATATGTTACATGGCGTGTAGCTGGCTGATACATTTCCATACAAAGCGATGAGAGTCCATGTCATCTGAGGGGAAGTGTTAACGAAGCACCTTTAAAGGTTACACAACAACATCGTGTACAAATAAATGTTATAAACCTTCATAAAAAGTAATAAACACCAAACTCGTGGGAAGGGCCTTATGATCTTTATACAAGTGGACTAGAGGCGAGGCAGCTAAAGACGTCAGAACTCATTGACAGTCCACATGTGGACATTTCGATACACCAGCAATCTAGTTTGATCGTTCAGATTCAAGGAACCGGCGATCTGTCAGAACTGTCGAACTATGGCCTGCTTGATGGCTTCAAGCAACAAACCCCGCACCCCTGTAACCTCCCACACCATCCCCGCACCCCCCGCACCCCCGCACCCCCGCACAGCCATTTGTTCCGATGAGATGCGAAGATGATACAAATATGCTATCGAAATGTCCTGTACTTGGACTGCAATTGACCGCCCAGATGCAGGGAATCGGCGTCCTTTCAGTCAGAAAAATCTAACTTAACTGTTCTTGGCCCAGTCTGCCGTTGAGTAAAATATGTTGTTAATACCCAATGTTTGTAACTGTGCATCCCCTTAACATATTCACTTTGGGAAGATACCAACGTAACAGCTACACTCGATTGCTTAGATGGTATTTCAGCGTTGTGATTGAATATACTAACGTTGAGGCATAATAAAAAGTTAGCCCGGGCTGATATCTCGGCCGATATGAACCTAACCAAGTAATAACCTCTAAGTACCAAGTTACTAATTGCTCAAATATCGAGCGCTTAAAATGATCTGTACAGGGTGACAAATATGAGGTCGTACAGTTAAAACTAGACGTCCTGTCGTGAAATGCGTACAAATAACACATCGATCTGCGCGTTAATCTACGCGTTAGGGCCATCGTAAGGCTATCAATTTCTGTACATATGGCCTGTGCACAAGCGATGTTTCAGTCAATGGACCTCCGGGTAACCCGGAGGTCCGTTGGCAGAAACATTGCCTGTGTTTGCTATGAGTGACCAGACGAACCTGCCGTGCTTTGGATGCCATTCGATATGGCAATTGCGCGCAATTTCTACACGCAATTAAGCCTAGATAAGTACACAGTTCATGACAAGACTTCTAGTTTTAACTGTACATGGATATGTAACAATTTTACAATGACTATTCAATCACTATACTGGAGAATCGGACAGCGAACTATCGGAGACATACATTTGACATGGCACTTAGCTAAGATTTTACACGATAATCCAGCGTCTCTTCCGATTCAAGAGGTCGCAGTGACTGATCCAGACGCTTGCCGAAAAGGTCGTCATAATTCAATAAAATTCCAAAGCTATTAAATATATCGTTGTCTAGATGATAGCTCAAATTTATGATTCTGTATATATTTTTGATAATTTTTTTGAGCTCGGTCTAAAGGATATCTGTCTGGATGATGTGTTTCAAAAACACATCTGTCATTTGAACAGACAAGAACAAAACGTCATGCGCCGCCAATTAACCGGTTGAGTGATAGAAGCCATCATTAGGGCTTTCAAAAAATGAGGGCACTAGAGCAAAAGCTAACATTTTCCTTCCTCGTGGTTCATATTCAGTGAAACGCAAATAGTATTTTGTTTATTTAAATTTGTTTTATTGCAAAGATTTTCTGCATGCGCTCTCCTATAATTCGTACAAAACAAATTTTGAATAACAAATTCAGACCACCCAATATAATTTAGCATTCAACCAGTTGAGCGTGAAATTTTATGTCCATTACTGCGCGTCTGCAGAACACCATAATGAACTGTCTGGTAAAGGATTAAAGGAAGTAAATACCAGTGGTCTCGGGAAGACATTATCTGTGTAATTATGTCTAGTTAATAGGTAGCTGTCATAAAAACAGTACATCGCACATGTTTTGCACACCCATATTACACATCAGGGCTGTCACCGAAATTCAATGTCAACATATACCGACAATACGAGACTTTCAAAGAAACTCAAAACCTAATGTTATTCTGAAACAAATCAATAGCAGCCAGATCAACGAAAACGATTAAGTGGGGATTTATTACTTCCTAGAAGCAATTAAGAGTAGGAGAATTTCTGGAAAAATCATTCCGGTCTGAAGGCGTGTGAGACCGTGGGTCGTCGTCTAGGGTTTACCCATGCTATAGATTAGGCTAGGTGCTGCATCTGTGCAAGGAAGGCTCATTGGAATGTGAGGGAAACCACAGATTTCTGATTTGGAATAGGGATGCTGTCGCGATCCAAACGGTGGATGAAAGATTAAGAGCAGAATAGGAATTTGGGACCCCAGGGAGCTCACGATATTGGCACGCAGGTAGACGTGTTATGGAAGGTTGTCCACACCTGTTTAGAACAGGCATTACCCGTACGAACATTATTCTGAAGTAGCTAGAGGGGAGCAATGGAGACCCTAAGCGGAGACTGTTTGAGTAATTGGCGTCCGTGTAAGTCACATGTTACTATATTTTTCTAAATGTTTTAAAAATGTTATTTTCAGAGAATCACTGTTGACTCTGCTTTTTGTGGAAAAATCACTGACCTCTTCAGGATAAAAATCACACCCCCCAAAAAAAAAATTTTCCTCAGATCGTCGTTTTGATTTGTTTTTTAGCTTTTCTTACATATATATAGTTCGTGGAGAGTGTATTATCACTAAATCACCCGCAGAGTGGAGCTTCCACCCAAGCAATAATTGCAAATTTGCTGCAAAGCATAACCAGCACAAGCAAAGTTTCAGCCAATGGACCTCCGGGTTAAACCCGGAGGTCCATTGGCTGAAACATTGCTTGTATTTTTTGTCCATGTGTACACAATTTGAAAGTTATAGCTTGGGTGACAACCCCACTCCGCGGGTGATTTAGTTACAATCCACTCTACACGTAATGTACAATAGTATCGAATATAAACACAGCATATTACACATTTGGTCACGAGTAATTCTCGTCAATACAATATAGAACTACAGCATTTACACACCTACACAGAGACGGCGCAAGCCTGATGAAAATACGTGTGGAGGGGCAATTAAGCAGGCACGTAACCAGGGTTTGTTGTTTTTGTTTTGTTTTTTTTTTTTTTGGAGGGGGGGCGCCAAAAACATAAATAATCCTTCACATTTTAATATATTTTTATTAACAGTCAATCATGGCACCCCAATACTGGCGACGTGGTCATTGTAAAGATATTCTAGTATTACCCTTTCGCTTTACAAATATATCAACCACATCATATGGATTTTCGAATAATAAATTACTCCTTTCAGATGACAACTATATGACCCCTATGTCTAACAATCTTTGGTTGGCCATTGTGTTTCTCAGATATTTTTATATATATTGGAGTGCCGAACAACTGCGTTCACATTACACGGAAGACTCTGGTAGGGTGAGTGCTAGCTTAACTGCTTTTTGTAAACTTGGCAGTGTTGAATAGGGAATAATTGTCTTTTCGAGTATCAGACATTCTTGTTTGAAATCATTCAAGTCAGTATTAACTGTGTGTATGGGCAGTTTGCGAATGGTAGAGACATGACCAGCGCGTGTCACTAATACGAACGAGTTCTTAACACTCACGAATTTCCACAAACAATTTATGCACACGTGAACGGGACATAAACACATATAAACATTCATCTAGGGCGAAATATTCACCTGCTGATTTAACACTTCCGCACACATCAGCGAGAACCAGGTTCAATCGATGTGCATAACAATGAACATAGAACGCATTGGGAAACTGCTCCCTCAAACGGGTTTGAACACCAGATAGGTGTTCTGACATACATGTAACACTTGCGCCGTCATAACACTGTGCAACAAAATTAACGCTCCTTAATCCAAGTGATTTTATTTCTCTCACAATTTGTTGGGTTAGAGCTTCTGTGTTTAGCTTGTCTGCCCCATGAAATTGGAGTAAGTCCTCTTTTACGACGTGCATATGTGAGATCAAATGGTTTCGCGCGCCGAAGGCACACCGGGAGGGTTTGAGGCAAGCCCATTTCGACCATTCTTTGAAGTAATTAGTTGAAGCTTTTCACAGATGCCGACCATGACAGGAAGCAGCAGTGGAGGAAAGGCCAAGGGAGGAGGCTCTGGTGCTCTTATTGATGATCTGGGGGAGGTCTTAACCTCCATCGGATGTGGACAAGTGTTAGAGGGCAGCTCTCTCGACAAAGGTGCTACCTCTCTCTGAGTGTAATGTGGTGTATTTTACATGCGAGTATAGTCTGCCCCTTGTTAAATATTATTTATTTCTGAGGCATTCATTGGCAAGTATAGTCTGCCTCTGGCAATTGTCGGAGAGGTTGAGCTGCCTTGTGCGGGAAGGTTTCTCTCACAGGAGGAAACCGAGACAGGTAGAAAACCAAAAACCCTCTTCGGAGTCCACCAAAAGAAAGACCCGAACTTCGGGGGCAGGCCTGTATGTTAACCAATTTTACGGGGCCTGAATGCGCTCTAGTGGCGTTTATAAAAAAATAGGCAAGAAGAGGGACGCAGGATCAACGCTCGCCTTCCCGGAGGTGGGTGACCACATCTGGAGATGGAGTGAAGGATGATCAGAATCAATAACGGTTACTAAGTATCCATAGCGCTTATGATAATTCCTTAACGGTTATAGGGCAAAAGAGAAAGAGAGAGAGAGAAACAACTTAACCCTTTCCGACTACGGTTATCGTGACGTTTTAAGAATCAGGTTTTGGCGACGTCAAACGCAAAAATTAGCCCTTTGAACCCTGGTGATATCTTCCATATCAGTTCAATGACAGCAGCAGGAAGAGTCTATATTCATTAGTTGGGGGTAGACCAATTAATATTTGCAACGTGCAGCCTTGTGGCTGCACGTTGAAAATATTGATTGGTCTACCACACGCATGCACTTAGCATCCATCCTATTTAATGAATTTATGAAGTATCATGTTCCTGGACGAAAAAGCGACCGGTCGGGTTCAAAGTCTGAGTACGTAATATTACGTACCGTAGTCGCAAAGGGTTAAAAACGGAAAAGTGTTAAGTGGCTGTCTTTGTCTTGTAACTTATCCCTATCGACGGTGATTTCTTTATCTGCGTCTGTTCCGCTGGCTTTTGCGGTTTCAGTGGTGATGGTGGTTGGTGCTTTATTTCCCTTCCTCTGATGTGGACCAGTGCGGACGGGCCCACGAAAGGTGCAACCACTCCCAGAGGTGGGTTTCATCCGATGCTTGACGGTGAGCTGAACGCAGCCATCTCAACATGGACACCCCAGTTGGGAAGTGAACTGGAACCCAACACCATCAGGGTATCCTTAATTTTCTTCGGCAGGAAATCCGTGGCTAATTAGTTAATGAATCTAAAATGCACCCACAAGCTTAAATACTCAAAGGAGAGAAAATGGCAGAATGAAATAAATTAAATCATGGTGCCGTTTACGACATCCGAACTTGTGCCGTTTTCGCCAACCCATGGTGCCGTTTTCGCCAGCACAATTGGTGCCGTTTTCGCCACCATTGGTGCCGTTTTCGCTCACTTGGTGCCATTTTCGACAGCTGCCGTTTTCGCGCGGTGGTATTTTTGCTATAACCCCCACTATTGAACACAGGTATCATGTAGGCCAGTTATGTATGTTTTGACTGGAATCTCCCTATCGTTATCTACAGATTTATCGTTTTTATATTTGACTTGAAAGCCCACGCAATTCAACAGTTTGGACTTCTATTTTCCCGCCATGTTCTCGGAGTTGGAAGATGGACCTACCATGCTGACTCCGGACTTCTTCTCTCGATTTTGTCATCTATTTGTCTTTCCGCTCCAAAAGCAAGGCCTCCCCCATCTCCCAACGAGCAACTTTGAAATGGCGACTCCGCAAATATTTGTTTATATAAAACAGTGAGCAAGGCAAGGTAACTATCTCTCTCCACAAATTCCGCATACGCCAAAGGATCATTATCCTCGCCACAGTCAATAAGATCAACAGGCAACATCCACGCATCGGCCCCAAGACAAGCGTAACCATGCCAATAAGAGCTAAAAAGTATGCTTCAGTAGTAATGAATGTGATTTTCGACCCAAATCTGCCGGGCAGGGGTGACCGGGGGTGACGGGGGTGATGACGTCATCTTAATTAAAAAGTTACGTAAGGTAATTAACGTCACTTAATTAATATTTTTTTAACCACTTTAATAACTGTTGCTTAATTAATTTTACTTAATGACTGTTGCATAATTAATGTAATTAATGTAATTAATGTAATGAATGAGTGTAATTAGGGTTGATTATAATAATTAGTATATTAATCAATGAATTAATAATGTCGATTAGTACATATTTTTTTTTAAAGTCATAATTTGGGATAGATATTATTAGATAAAAAATGAACAATTTATTTAAAAACAATATTGACGTACTGAATATATATATGAATGCTATCGACTGACTTTGACCTGGAAACGTGCTAAGGTAAACAGTTCATAGCATGTTTAGATGTCATTAAATCGATTTGTCTTTTCAAACGCCAACTACTATACGAGAGTGACAGATGTTGAAGCAATTAAATCTATTGTTCAAAAGTTATGGGTGTAATAAAAACCTCATTAAAGAAGGTGCTTTGAACTGTCAATTTTGTGTTTCAATAGCAAATTCAACAAAAGAGAGAGGCAGTATACATCGAACAGACGTCGATGTCAAGATGTTCCAGTGGACGTTTTGTCTGAAATCCTATAATAGGAAAGATACATTATAAAAAACATGGAGAAATGTCAAAACTCGACATTTAACTGTGCGATTTGCGGGTTTCAGCTGATTCAACTTAACCGTCATCGCGCCACAAGTAGCAGAGATGCACAACTCGACTGACCAGTGGAGATGTTCCTCATCAAATAAGGGGGGGGGGGGGGGGTCAAATGAGGTTATGGGGAGGGGTGAAGGAGACAAGTGCGCAGTCATATGTTTAAAAGTTTAATAACCTTAATTGCTCTGACGTAATCCCCATAATAAATAGCGCATATTCATTTAATATAATATATTAATAATTTTTGTTGAATAATTCATTTTTTATTCCACACCCCTGTATCCCCTCACAGTACCTAAAACTTTCATGAACTCCCCTCCTCCAGGTCATCCAATACTAAAAAACTTTTGGAATCCTCTCTTTCCCTCCCCCACCCCTCACAATAGCTAAAGTATCTTGAAACCCAGTCCAGTTCTCTAAATGTAATGGACATGTCAGGCCCCGGATACCCCTTCCCCACAATTTTGATCAATCAAATTACCCCAATTAGACTCCTCTCATAACTTACCACACTCTTAACCCGTATTTACTGTGAGATTGTTCCCCTAATAAATAGCGTATGTTCATTTAATATAATATATTAATAATCTTTGTTAAATAATTCATTCCACAAGACACTTTTCGAAAAAAAACAAACAAAATGGCGGATTAGTTTGACAGAAATACGCGTATCGATTTATTCATGAGTGTCTGTCGGTTGTTGGGCAACTTCATCCCATTGACCATGTGGGGGCATGGTGACGCTGTGCACTAAGGCGTACTGCATGTCGATGGAGCACCTGTCTTCAACCAATGCTAACCCTGTGTAGAATTTTGACAGTTGCTTGCCGTTGCTCGGTGGCTCTCTCCAGCTTCCTCCACCCGCAAAACTGTTGTGGTCATGATTTGTCATTGTGCAGACCTTAAACACCAATAAATAAATATAAATAAATAGTCGGTTATCAAAACAGTCCAAAAATGTTTAACAGTTAATTGTGGACCAGTGCATTTAAAAATGAAAAAAATTGGGTGATAACACTACGGACTGTGTTTAATCATAGAAAAATCACACCCGCGCTATTATTAACCCGTATGATTTATTTTTGAATGTTCACTGAAGAATAACCCACCCATCTGAGTAAAAGCATGAAAGAGCTACCATTATCTAATTACCTATGTGGGGTGGGGGTGGTCGGTAACGTTGTGTACTATGGCGTACTACCTTCAGCCAATGATAACCCTGTGTTAAAATTGTCAAAATTGTGGGGAAGGGGTGTCCGGGGCCTGACATGTCCATTACATTTAGAGAACTGGACTGGGTTTCGAGATACTTTAGCTATTGTGAGGGGTGGGGGAGGGGAAGAGAGGTTTCCAAAAGTTTTTTTAGTATTGGATGACCTGGAAGAGGGGAGTTCATGAAAGTTTTAGGTACTGTGAGGGGATACAAGGGTGTGGAATAAAAAAATAATTATTTAACGAAAATTATTAATATATTATATTAATGAATATGCGCTATTTATTAGGGGGATTACGTCATAGCAATTACGGTTATTAAACTTCTAAACATATGACCGCACACTTGTCTCCTTCACCCCTCCCCATAACCTCATTTGACCCCCCTTATTTGATGAGGAACGTCTCCACCGGTCAATCGAGTTGTGCATCTCTGCTACTTGTGGAGCAATGACGGTTAAGTTGAATCAACTGAAACCTAATCTAATGTATCTTTCCTATTATAGGATTTCAGACAAAACGTCCACTGAAACATCTTGACATCGACATCTGTTCGATGTACACTGCCTCTCTCTTTTGTTGAATTTGCTATTGAAACACAAAATTGACAGTTCAAAGCACCTTCTTGGTGGGTTTTCAGATGATCCGTTAATTCATCTCTTGAAAGTATTGGGGCATAAAGTACAGCCATGTATGGCCTCTCCTCCGTGTACATGCAGTAGTCTCATGGCGATTTCTCTTGTGATTTTTTGGAGAACCAGTCAAAACGTAGAAATCGGACCATTAAAATATCGATGAAATTTGAAAATTTGAATCTGGAAGAAGGTTGCGTGTTGACCGCTAATTTAATGAGGTTTTTATTACACCCATAACTTTTGAACAATAGATTTAATTGCTTCAACATCTGTCACTCTCGTATAGTAGTTGGCGTTTGAAAAGAAAAATCGATTTAATGACACCTAAACACGCAATGAACTGTTTACCTTAGCACGTGTCCAGGTCAAAGTCAGTCGATAGCAATCATATATATGTTCAGTACGTCAATATTGTTTTTAAATAAATTATTCATTTTTTATCTAATAATATCTATCCCAAATTATGACTTTAAAAAAAATATGTACTAATCGACATTATTAATTCATTTATTAATATACTAATTATTATAATCAACCCTAATTACACTCATTAATTACATTAATTACATTATTTATGCAACAGTCATTAAGTAAAATTAATTAAGCAACAGTTATTAAAGTGATTAAAAAAAATATTAATTAAGTGACGTTAATTACCTTACATAACTTTTTAATTAAGATGACGTCATCATCCCCGTCACCCCCGTCACTCCTGGTCACCCCTGCCCGGCAGATTTGGGTCGAAAATCACATTCATTACTACTTGCTTCGAACACAAGTGTATGAATACATCTGGCAGAGTGTGTGTTGATCCTAAACTGTAAGTTAAAATAGGTGTTCACTTTGTCGGGTGCCAATTGCACTACGATATTACATTTGTCATCCAAAATATACTTTTGGTAGGTCTCAAAGGCTTTGTGATTTATTATTTTCGTGCATCCTTTTCGATAAAATCGCGGTCTGACTGCACAGGCGAGACAACAGTTACGCCTGTCAATTTATCTGCAGGCGGTGTGCAAAATTTGGCAACAACGCTCGTTTCTTTCGCGTGGTGGTTATGCAAATTTAAATAACCGCGAACGGATGACCAGTTAGCTAAATATTGCATATTGAATTAAAGTCTGGCTAACTTAACTGGTAGAGTGTTAAATTTTTTTTCACCCTCAAGATTTGTTCACACGTTTTTGTCTTGTTACAATTTTTGGGAGAGTGCCTATAGACAGTCTGCCATAAATTATAACAATGGAAATCGATGGAGATGAAGTACTGTTACGTCCAAGATAATGTGGAGGGCATCCACAGAATATGAAGCCTTTAACTTTGGGTACCCGCAATTCAGAATAAAGCCCAAATATGGGCTTCCATCACTCTACCAGTTAACCAGCTTTTCTTGTGTGTTGATATAGACTTTTGCCTTGAAAGGCTATATATATTTCAATTCCACGCAATATATGAATACTTGTTAAAGACAAAGAAGAAGTTTCCCCCAATAATTTTTAGAAAGCCGAACGTTCGGTTAGCCATCTGTCAAGGTGATAGCTAAAAGTTGAGATTTTCTTGTTTAAAAGTGTAAATATTTTCGATAATCTTTCTGAATGGGTTAAACACGAAACGTAAAAATAGGTATATGGCGGACCCCGAAAACAGATCCGCAATAATTCAAATTCTGCTAATTAGGCATGAAAGTTTAATGTCCATTATGGCGCATTTGTTGAACGCCACATGGTCTATCTGATAACAGATCAATATTAAGAGAGACAATATTCTCTTCTTTAATCGTCACCCATGTAATTACAGCCAGTTAATGTTTAATTGTAGAACGCAGTGCATCACATATGTTCTGGACACACACCCATATTACGCATCTATCCTGTCTCCGAAATGTCAAGAGATTCCAAAATGCGAGTCTTTCAAAGGAACTTTAAAGCGAGTGTTAAATTAAGATAGATGTTAGCGGCCAAGTTCAAGAGAAGCGGTTAACTGAGAATAAATGTTCTGGCTATCTAAATAAAAATCGGGGGATTTCTCGAAAAATTCATTCCAGCCAATTCCAGTCGGAAGGTGTGTAAGGCTGTGGGTCGTTGCGAGTGGATGGGGAGGTCCAGTGCTATAGGTTAGAGAAGGTGCCGCATCGGTGCGAAAGTATAGGCAAGTTGTGATGTAGGGGAACCACAAAGCTCATATTTAGAATAGGAGCAGTCGCGGGCTAAGTCGGTGGCCATATACGAGAATAGGAACAGGAATAGGAAGTACAAGCTCAGGGAGCTACATGCATTTACGTAAACGGCATTACCTGTTATAGAATGCAAGACATACATAGGCAATTGGCCTGAGGGCACTCAGAAAAGGTCCGAGTTTAGCCTTGGCCGTCGAGGGTCATAGGCACCGAAACTGAAAGTTCGCGTATTGTCGTAACCCTGTGAGGATTGTAAGGAACCGATAGTAGTTTGTTAACGGTTGCGAACCGTAGTGGCATAGAAGCCAAAGAAGTAAAAGCTGCAACGTTGAGGTCTAGAGACTGTATTAAGAGCTTGAGTAAGCTCTGGAATACCTCGCGAGATAAGATAGTTTTAGTCGGTGCGAGAATTGGTGATGTTGAGAACATATTGCAGCATATTTTTTATGTAAGCTTTGTTAAGTGTATATCTGAAGGAGAAGAATAACATAACCCCGTAAGAGCCAGGCAAGGCGCAAAGTGATCGTGAACTGTGGTAGACGCCGATTGAATTGTGATTAAACTTTGAGAACGCTGATAGAGTCACACAAGCAGAACATTATATGTGTTAACCCTTTGATGATGAAGCAACGAGAAGTGAATAGACGCTTTGTATTCATCACAAACCGCGAGAAGATGAAGATGATGTGAGGTTGATCCAGCGGATACAGCTAGCTGTGGGAGACGTCTAAGGCCCTAAAGAATAAACTTTTATCCGCATAATTAGTGTATTCTTATGGATAATTTTGTGAGTAATTTGTATCATATTATATTGCTTCGTACATGTAAATAAATAATCTTTTCAGTGAATTATTTGATCACCTTTCGGCGTTGTAAGCCACAGGCACCTTCAGGAATCCTAAGAGTCCCAAGCGGATAGAGCATTGATAAGGTGGCAAGGTTTACGTTCGAACTGGGGTCCAGGCGACAGTCACTGGTTGTCGGCTGAGCACTGATAAGAACATAAATTTTCCGCCATCCTTCGAATAGCAATTTCACCCCTGTAATCCTGCGACACCATCCCCAAACCCCTTGAACAGTCAGTCGGTTCGAGTCATTTTTGAAATTTTGCAGACTGTACAGACAAAAATTGTTGTTTATTGGTTAACAGTTTATGCATTTAATATGATCCTTATCAAAACATGACGCGTTCTTTTTGAAACAACAGTCAACGCACGCATGTGATAAAATATGAAATCGTTTTTGTTTTTATTTTTAAATTTAAGACTGTGACGTGAGTAGTAGTGTATGTTCCCCTACAGGGGCCAGTTGGATGACCTCGGTGGATGACCTCGGAAGTGACGTCATGTCACGTGATGTAGTGGCGCCATGTTGTGTTGTCATGGTAACCCGCGTGAGCGGCCATGTTGTGACGTCATCTCCAAAGTGATACGTGGTGTGAGTGCGCATGCGCAGCGCGTGTTGTTAGGGTGATACGTGTTTCCGTTGTCCATTTTGTATACTGGAGGCCGCCATCTTGGTTTCTATGGTAGCACGTGATTGCTATGGTACCCAATTTTTCTGCAATAGGACGGGGTATGTTTTGGGGGGTATTCGATTGTAGAAGAGTAAATCTAATTACCACAAACAGCCCGACAATCCTTCCAAATCACCAAAATCCACCCCAACTTTTACTATTTCGAATTCTTCCAGAATTCTCTGCTTTTATCTATATATGCAATAGTTTTTCTTTATCTGGCCCTGTTCCTTTGTTCTAGAGTATACTCCAGTAGCGTAGAAGAGCCTATTAGTTGGAACAGTTTTGCTTATTATTACTATATTTAGCTTTTCTGGTCTATTCTTGTTAGTTCTAACCCTATTCCAAGTACTCTTGTTGTTTCATTTATCTAGATCATTTATAACCAATCAGACTGCTTAATTTCCCATAATGCAGTTATCTCCCATGTGTATAACAAAAGACTATATCCAATGGCACCCCAATTTTAGCACCCCTTTTTTGAAAAACATATGACCTTCGGCACCCCTTTTTTGTCATATGTGCTTATGTGAAAAGGCACAATGTGACACAATATGCCCTATCACATAGGCACATGCTTTATGTGCCGATATGTGCTTATGTGAAAAGGCACAATGTGACACAATATACCCTATCACATAGGCACATACGGGTATTTGAGGATACCTATGGCCTGGTATTGTATTATTCGAGGATACCTACTGGAGAATCCCTTCTTTGTCATATGTGCTTATGTGAAAAGGCACAATGTGACACAATATGCCCAATCACATAGGCACATACGGGTATTTGAGGATACCTATAGCCTAGTATTGTATTATTTGAGGACATTGTCACATTGTGCCTTTTCACATAAGCACATATCGGCACATAAAGCATGTGCTTATGTGCTAGGTCACATTGTGTCACATTGTGCTTTCTCACATAAGCACATATGACAAAAAGGGATGCTCCAGAAGGTATCCTAGATAGGTATCCTCAAATAATACAATACTAGGCTATAGGTATCCTCAAATACCCGTATGTGCCTATGTGATGGGGCATATTGTGTCACATTGTGCCTTTTCACATAAGCACATATGACAAAAAAAGGATTCTCCAGTAGGTATCCTCGAATGATACAATACCAGGCCATAGGTATCCTCAAATACCCGTATGTGCCTATGTGATAGGGTATATTGTGTCACACTGTGCCTTTTCACATAAGCACATATCGGCACATAAAGCATGTGCCTATGTGATAGGGCATATTGTGTCACATTGTGCCTTTTCACATAAGCACATATGACAAAAAAGGGGTGCCGAAGATCATATGTTTTTCAAAAAAGGGGTGCTAAAATTGTGCTAAAATTGGGGTGCCATTGGATATAGGCTTTTGTTATACACAAGGGAGATAACTGCATTATGGGAAATTAAGCAATCTGATTGGGTATAAATGATCTAGATAAATGAAACAACAAGAGTGCTTGGAATAGGGTTAGAACTAACAAGAATAGACCAGAAAAGCTAAATATAGTAATAATAAGCAAAACTGTTCCAACTAATAGGCTCTTCTACGCTACTGGAGTATACTCTAGAGCAAAGGAACAGGGCCAGATAGAGAAAAACTATTGCATATATAGATAAAAGCAGAGAATTCTGGAAGAATTCGAAATAGTAAAAGTTGGGTGGATTTTGGTGATTTGGAAGGATTGTCGGGCTGTTTGTGGTAATTAGATTTACTCTTCTACAATCGAACACACCCCCAAAACATACCCCGTCCCATTGCAGAAAAATTGGGTGCCATAGCAATAACGTGCTACCATAGAAACCAAGATGGTGGCCTCCAGTATACAAAATGGACGACGGAAACACGTATCACCCTAATAACACGCGCTGCGCATGCGCACTCACACCACGTATCACTATGGAGATGACGTCACAACATGGCCGCTCACGCGGTTTACCATGACAACACAACATGGCGCCACTACATCACGTGCCATGACGTCACTTCCGAGGTCATCCACCGAGGTCATCCAACTGGCCCCTGTAGGGGAACATACACTACTACTGACGTGCCCTGACACAGTTTCCTCCAATAACGGCAATGGTTGCTAGCATAGTTACTGTAATTTTAAAGGTATTTTATAACATATAGAACAAGGTACCGAGGCCAATACTACAAAAAAATTACAATTGTATTTTCTAGAATTGTATTTTCTAGTTATGACTTTAAATGGGTAAAAATGAACCATTAGCATTTTCAAAGATCTGGTATTAATTTTGCCAGTTAGCAAATTGCCAAATCTTATAAAATGCTAATGATTCATTTTAGTTATTTTAATAAGTAGAAAATACAATTCTAGAAAATGCATTTTTAAAAGTTTTATAGTATTGGTTCCTGTTGACGTTTGTCGTGGTGATGGTTTTTAATACAGGATGAATTTGTAGTGACAAGATGTACTTCAAGGTATATTGGCATCCACAGGACCCCGAAGACTCTCAGAGTCAGTGGCTTTATCGTGGCCATAATACATTGAGGATCCATACTTACTTAATGTTTTTTTCTTTCAGTTACAAAGGATGAGTGTAAGTGTGGGCTTGCATCTTAGTTTTCAGCATCAATGGCTACACGTTATTTTAAAATAACTTTTAACAAACTTATCGTCAGAATATAATAAGACGTGTTCCCCAGTTCTTGTGATCGCATCGACCCAAGAAGCCTGAAATTTCGCCAATTTAACCTTAAAACCGCGGAGTGTAGGAAGCGTTTCGATCTTCGGAAAAGGTGTGGGTGGGGAGTGGGTGGATCATGTTCACAGAAGGAACACAAACACTGATATATATTAGTATTTCTGGTGTGGTAGGGATACAATACACGGAATTATGTAACGCCACTGACAAAAATACACTTGCTTGGCCCCTATATTTAACAAATTTCATCGTGTCAGCCCGGTGGGGAAATTCGTCGAGTTAGGGGCTTTCGAACCCCATTCCTAAGAGGGATATTGCACTCGCTACCTTGAGCGAGAGGGGCTAGAACCCCCCGCTCCCACCCTGCATTAGCAAATAAGCAAGCAAATATCCATAATTTGGGTCCGATCAAACAGGCACTAAGAATTGCTAAATATATGCCGCGGATTCAGGTGGATTGGCTAATTTCATCACCTTGACAATTTCAGCCAAGATCTTCCGAACGTGATCATAAGAAGTAATATTGGCTGATGCATATTTGCATTTCGTTGGAGATTTAGTAATAATTTAAAAGGCCCGTAAGATTAAATTATAACAGATCCACATTAAGTATATGTTAAGAGTGCTAGTAAAGCTAGATTGTATCTTGAAACTGATTGGGAGACACCATACCAGAGACGTCAAAAACACAAACATATTCAATTTCACAAATCGTCCCCTGACTTCCAATGTGTTCTATGTGCCAGTAGGCACATAGAACACATTGGAATTCAGGGGACGAAATGTATCACAAATATTTACCGAGCTATCTCTCTAATTTGAGACCACGACTCATGCACGAATCTCAGAGCTATAACATGGGAAACACTCAAAATTTGACCACCCCACACTCACGCACGACATTGAGACAAAAAGCATTTATTGAATCAACGATAAAAAATTTGGAATGAGCTTCCATCAGTTCCACGTGGAACAAAATCCCCTGCTGCTTTCAAAATGCTACTGAGTACAAATAAAAAGCCACCTAAATTCTATTATCACTGCCCTTCCAGAGGTAGCCAAATATATTATTGTGAAATGAGATTAAACTGCAGTAACTTGAATGAAGACCTTTTTAAAAACCACTTATCCAATACCCCGTTTTGTAACTGTGGCCAGCCTGGGGCCATAAAACTCTAACAATTGTGGACAAACACAATTGTTAAAAATGTTTGTGAAAACAAATTTGTAACACGATCTTCAAAAGAATTTTCGGTTTGTGAAATTCGACCCTTTGTTAAATGGTTTGTAATAACAAAGCCTGGTATGGATCACAAATGTTTAACTCTTTACCCCACGCAGACGATATCAAAATTTATTGTTTTAAATTTCATTTTTTCAAATTTTTCAAAATATTTCAACAAAACCATATCATGTGACCCCTCGTTGGAACGAGCTCGTTTCAACGAGGGGTCACATGATATGGTTTTGTTGAAATGTCTTGAAAAATAATATATTTTTAACTGCTGAATTTGCATATTACGTGGGCGGATGCGGACGATTCGGTGGGTAAAGGGTTAATAGTACGCTGCTCTCTCGGACATTGTAATCACTAATTTGTTTGCACAGACATCCTCGGTATGTTTTTATTATTGTAATGGGGGGTCACGCGCACTTCGTGTTAAGCTGTAATTGGGTGAAAGTTGGCAACTTTGGGCAACTATCATTACAATCACTTGTAGCAGTCTTTATTAATATTCCTAGACAATCATTAGAGAGGGAGAGAGGGATGGATGTAGGGAGGGACAAAGGGGGGGATAAGGGGTTAATCAAGCTCGAAAGAAGAGCTATAGCTCTTCCATGAAAATTATTGAAGCAAAAGGACGGTTTTCTCTTTTCCGATAAACTAAGAATCCGAGTACAAAAATACTCTGACCTACACACAGACTGACCTGCACTCGGTGGAAGAACTGATCAGAGATAACGCCGGTCGTCGAGTTTTATTTGTTAAATATCACGGGCGGAAATCTCCGAATTGGTAATATTGTAACTGTCATAGCTGTCATCAACCTATAAATCACACTCCCAGAACAAACGGGCATTCACATAATGCTGAAGTTGCAGAATTTTAAATTCTAACACACAATTCCGCCGGTTAACAGAATCCCGACAGATTGCCTGCAGATTGTCGACAGTGAATGGCAGAACAAGTGTCTAACAATGGCGACTGCCACGTCACGGGGGTTTTCCCTAACTATTCCGCTGACTGGTAGCCGCGTGATGAGGTTTGGCATCAAAAATCTCGTGGATGTAGGCACCGATTCCTGGATGTTTGGGAAGTTGTCTCTGGGCTCCCGACGAGCAAGTACCTACCTACAAGACGTAAGATGGATGCCGCCACTATTGTTATTAGGTATGAACTTTGATTGAACAACGTAAATTTTACCTTATGCCAGAGATAACGATGGTAGTTGAGTTTTATTTGTTAATAAAACTCGTAGATAACTGGTAAACTGGTCTTCGTTGTGCTGAACACGACAAGTTCGTGAGGTAACCAACCTGAACCCAGAATCTGGAGCCTGTATCTGGTATCGTCTGGTGAGGACTCACAAAACGCCACGGGCTGATGGGACTTCGCGCTTGATGGGGTTCCGTAGTTCTCTCAGTAATCACAACACTTGGAGTCAGCATTTGCGATCGCAGATCGATAAACTTTTTACTTAATTCCGTAACATAATTTGACCCGGGTCCCCAAGCCGGGTCTACTAAAATTCATACTCTCATGGCTTCAACAAAAGTTTCTCACTCATTTTAGGCTGTGGTTGTCATACAGTACGTGGGGAGTGGATTGTTACTAAATCACCCGCGGAGTGGAGTTATCACCCAAGCTATAACTTTCAAATTTTGTATATATCGACAAAAAACACAAGCAATGTTTCAGCCAATGGACCTCCGGGTTCAACCCGGAGGTCCATTGGTTGAAACTTTGCTGGTGCAGGTTATGCTTTGCAACAAATTTGCAATTGTTGCTCGGGTGGAATCTCCACTCTGCGTGTGTTTTAGTGATAGTACACTCTCCACGTACTGTATGTGTGTTTCGACTTCGGTGTGTTGATTGGGCGCTTCGTCCACATAAATTAGGGTTGGTAACCTATGTTTTTTTTACAAGATGTCCTCGAAAGTACGCCATAATTCAGATTCGAGCACAACATGAGAATCATTCCAGCTCCCGGGCGAGCGACTCCTAACGAACCTTCAAATCCGGACCGCATGCAATGGCGATGTTAAACTATGGACATCGTGGCGATTTCGATAACTTCTTTCGTCTCTAGCGGGTGGTATTACGCCAATATGAGATGCATCCACGACTCCTCACTCTACCTAGTTTTGTATCACATGATAAAAACCGTTTGTTCCAAGGAAGTGTGACAAATTCTGTTGGCGAGGTGACAACGGATTATTCCGATTAGTTTTAGGTTCCAAGTGTGGCCCAATTCTCTCCACCAAAACATCCTCCACGCCCTCAGTCTCCCTATAGCATTCCTTGAATTCTCGCGCAGAAGAACGTCAAACCGTCGGTTATTAAAAATTTTCCCTCGGCGAGAAAAATGTTGGTCTAATACTGCGATATCAAAATCTTCGTTCGAAGAATACGCCATCTTGCACGAAACAGGTATACGACAACTTTTGTGAAAAAGTGAAACTCTCAAATTTCTCAGTACGAATTACAAACAAATTTTGATTTGTCAATTTTCTCACCTCTTCACAAACAAGAATACAAATTTACAATTAGGTAAAGTGTCATAGGACAGACGACAACGGTTGTTTTGTATGTTTCTACAAATCATAATTACGCTATGACACTTGTGATTTGTTGTTTGTGATTGATTATTTATAGTATTGGGACGGCAGAGCACTTGTCATTTTCTACAAAAATCCCGGACTAACAAGTACAAGTTGGTTTATAGTATTGGCCCCTGGTTGAATCAGCACACCATTTCTTATTGGAATGCCCATTGTATGACAGAGCTCGCCCGCAAATGATTAACCAGTCACCAAGTCAGATAACTTCGGATATCTTTTTGTTTGGATCAGAACACTTAACAGAACAAGAAAATTAAAACACTTTCAACATGGTAGAGCAATTTATCTCGAAATCAAACAGGTTCAAGCACTGATCTTTACCCAGTCACTCCACTAATAAAGGCGTATTCGAAAGTCGCCACTGTCATGGTTAAAATTCACTACAGTGGCAGGGAGAAGCGTCCTTAGAGTGAGGCCTTCAGCCGCGGGCGTGGTTCAGTACAACTGAAACCGGGGTTTCCTGCCTGGTCTTGGTGATGCAAGACCGGCTCCCGTTCTTGGGACTTAAATATGGAACCGGGCTTTTAAAACCTGTGAATTTCCAATATTTTAACTAACGAGAACGGTACCTAATACACAAAATTGATGCAGGAACAAATCCCGCCAATAAGACAGGTTCCGTTTCTTTTAAACCCCAAGTGTGACAACATGAAACCCACGGATTCAGAGCGTATGGGATGAAACCGTTATGGAATTTGTTATGTGATGGAATGGAATTATCCTATCTAGGACTGGATACATTGGCTGACCATGTCGTTACAAGCCCATAACTACGCGCCCGCCTCTCATGTCTCATCTCCACACATTACTGAAATACTGGCACTGACAAACTGATTTCATCTTCCTTATTGTTTATACTGTTATTTTATTATTTAAATTCCTATTTTGTATCACTATTAGCTTAAAGAGTTACGTCGTAATTTCTCAGTCTTTGGAGACGACTTATACAGTACGTGGAGAGTGTATTATCACTAAATCACCCGCAGAGTGGAAATTCCACCCAAACAATAATTGCAAATCTGTTGCAAAGCATAACAAGCACAAGCAAAGTTTCAGCCAATGGACCTCCGGGTTAAACCCGGAGGTCCATTGGCTGAAACATTGCCTGTGTTTTTAGTCGATATATACAAAATACGAAAGTTATAGTTTGGGTGATAACTCCACTCCGCGGGTGATTTAGTTACAATCCATTCTCCACGTACTGTATAAGCTCAAAGCTTGCTGTCGAATCCAACTCATACATGTATTGACACAAGATTCTTTTTTGAACAACATTGGTTATGTAAATGTTTTCAAATTGTATTTGAGACATGCAATATTCATTCTTTCAATAAATATTGTGTAAACTAAGTATATGTTCTTCATAAAACGATTTGCCCATTGACCACAGGGGTTTCGTTTACGGAAATAGCCGGGTAATGCGGGTTTCAGTTAAACATACAGTAAAACAGCCAGATAAGATAGCTTAGTTTCAACAATATTTGCTTTGAATCGCCCGTGGTTTAGTGTGGTAAACAATATCTCTTTTACTGGTAAAATAGGATCCAGTCACTAATGCTTTGGGTGGACGGCTTCTAAAATGGGCAACATGGGATATAAACGATTTACTAAACTTGGCCTTATCTCCTTGTTACGGTCTCGATTAGCCTTTGTGTAGAAATATGTGACCTTAAACACCAATAAATAAAGAAATAAATCTGGTTTAAACGGGATGGTTGGGGGCTGTTTTCGGCCCATGCGTGCTCGATCCGGTTCCACTTCCATTTCTTGCCGCACTAAAGGAACAGTTCCATTTGGGGTAATTCTTTCAAATCTGCATGCATATATTTTAGCGCGAAGAAAATTTGGCAGTGGATAAAATTAATGAAGAGCTAATTGAGGTTAATTCGCATATTTCGCTACAGAGAGAGCTGTATAAGGCGATACCACATATGCTGTCGGTACTGAGGGCTGAAATAATTAATATGAAATGAAATTTATTTTTTGCAGTATACGTTTACATGTTGTATAATAAACAACTTGCAGAAATGTACAGAAATAAATGTACACTGCATGGAAACAACATAGCCCTGGGGGCTGTCTTCTTGCCATTCCCATATTAAAAGATAATTAATCCTGACATCAAAATTGCAAACAATTTGCATCCTTCCGGGATTCATGGGGGTAACTTGTAATACATAATTATTTAATTATTTAACCCCTAGCCCAGCGCAAACAGAACACTGTTTCCACAGGAAATACTCTTAAATGGGATTTCCATTTATTTTGCTTATCAATCCTTTGACTTTCTATCCCAGCCCCTGGGACAAGGCCCTGCCACTCAGCGGAATGACTCAATGAGCTCGCCCCAGTGAGTAACCATGGGCCATGTGTCGAAGGCAAGAACAGAAAAGAATAAAACCCGCAGTGCGATCTTTGCGAACAGTGCAGGCCAGACACGGCTATTGCGCTAAGTAAGGGGACAAAGTATTGCAGAAATTGTAATACAGAAATTGCTAAAAAATTTAATGGTTTAATCCGCAAAGCCTAGGTTCTAGAATACTGAGATCTGAATGTGGGGATCCAGGCGAAATGGAAGTACAATCGGGACCGGTAGGGTTATTACAAGAGACATCTGAATGGTATGAATTTAGAGCCTTGTCTATTATCGCCATCTTAAATTGGGATCTATTGAGACGCCGGACTGATGGTTCAATGTCATTCCAAATCGGCGGGAAAGAATGGAACGGAAGTTCGGCCGAGAAACTAATTTTGGGTTTTCGTGTGCGTATATTACCGGACTGTCTAGTATTCATGCCAGATGGGTGTGTATAAATTTCAAATACCCGGAGGTCCATTGGCTGAAACACTGCTTGTGCACAGTCCATATGTACATGATTTGATAGCCTTACTGTGGTCATAGCGCGTAGATTAACGCGCAGAGTGACGTGCTATTTGTGCGCGTTTCATGACAGGACTTCTAGTTCTAACTGTAGGTTTATTCTGTTTTCAGATGTATAACTCACAGTGATAAAAAGTCTCTTAGAAATCAATAAATCACACATTTATTTTTTCTTATCACTAACTAAGTGACTTCCGGGTGGAAAATTCCCTTGGTGAGGTATTGCAAAGACATAAAATATTTCTTTGACACCAAACTAATTTTGTGATGAATCAACCACATGACTCCTTGTATGATACTCATGGATTCTAGGTCCTGAATTCAAAATAAGGAGAAGACATAAATTGGGCTGGGGTGAGTAGAATAATAAACTCTCACAGATGAATCTAGATATAAGTTGTAGAGGTCACACACATAAACACGGTGGCACAGCATTTTCCCCAACTCAAATTGTGAACTAATGTTAACGATTCCCCACCACAGCCTATCTTCACTTGTTTCACAAAAAAACGGATATTGAGCCTTCTTAGAATCGACAAAGATGCTGATTCTAGAAAGATACAACAACATATTTTAACCAGAATATACATGCATATGTAAATACGTCAACGTGAGTCCAAACATTTGCGTTTAACCCATGGCAGAAAAACGTTTTGCATGCTTTCTGTCACATTGCCACTCTATACAGAAGTTCCCACCATCTTCCTATTTACAATATCCCTTGTTTAGGGCCCTACATGCCCTTTTAAGACCTGTTTTGTGGCAAAAACATGAATTATTTCCATTTCCTGATTTTGTACTTATGTTACATCTATAAGGTGATCAGCAATCTGAAAATGATGTTGAGCATCAACCAATCATCAGCATAGGTGTTTGCATCTTCCTGAAGTATAGCTGCTCTGTTGGCCAAATTGGCCAACAGGGCAGCTATACTTCAGGCAGATGCAGATACCTATGCAGGCGGGAGCGTGGTGGCTCAGCTCACGCCATAAGACTTCATACCAAAACATCCACGGTTCAATCCTCACCAAATGTAATTGCGTTGTGTCCTTGGTCAAGGCACTAAATCCCGATTGCTCACGTGGGGACACGGTGGCGCTTCGTGCTGAGGCATACTGTACATCTACGGCGCTCTTGTCTAAAACTGATGCTAACCCTGCCTGTGTGGAGTTAGTACTCTGTGGAATCTGACAATTGCTCACCGCTGCTCGTCCTTTCTCACTGGGTACTCCGGCTTCCTTCACCCGTAAAACTGTACGAGACGAGGTGCCCTGGCTGACGAAAGGTTGTTAAACCTCAGTCAAAAAATGGGTCAGCCTAATCGTCAAGCATAGCATGTTACCTATGGATCTCGGACGAATACCAAACGAGTTGAAAAAATATGGATCAAGATCACTTAGGTCACCCATTTGTCATTGAGTGAATTTTTCAGGAATGCAGGAAATTACATTTTTTGCCCATTTAACGAATTTGCGAAGTTCATACATGTATCTCATAACTCAGAAAGGTGTACTGAGCTTAAAGGTGTGAAAGGGGGCCACGCTCATACCTAAAGCATGATATGATCTGGGATCAACACCATACGAGTCCCCATCCGTTGGAGGTTCACAATTTGGTCCAGGTCTTCAGGTCACTAGGGTCATCCAGAGGTGATTAGGTGCATGCTTTCAGAATTGCTGGAAATCGCATTGTATACTCCCACCTCACGCATGCTCTTCGGAAGCTCATTTGCGCACATGTATTTTTTCATTCAAAAAAGTGTGCGGAGCCGAAAATATCCATTTCTGATTCATTTGTATGGGGCGCGGTGGCGTTGCGGTAACCTGTTCTCTTCAGATCACCGTAGTTAATCAACGTCAGCCTTGGATGGATGAACGTCTGAGCGATCGATTCGGACTCCCGCGTTGTGTCCGTGGGTAAGGCACTTTACCCTGACTGTTCTCGTGGGGGGGGGGGCACGATGTCGCCGTTTACTAGGGCGTACTGCACGTCGATGATGCGCATGTCTTCAACCAATCTCACCTTGCCTGTGCTGCAGTGCGGAGTTACGATGTTGGGGAGCTGGCAGCTCCTCATCGTTGCTGGGTCTTTCTCTCCTGGTACTCCGGCTTCCTCCACCCGTAAAACTGTCACCGACACGATATGACCGTGGTTGTTAAAGTAACGTTAAATCCCAATAAATAAATAAATAAATAAATCAATAAATAAATAAATAAATAAATAAATAAATAAATAAATAAATAAATAAATAAATAAATAAATAAATTCATTCATTCATAGAACACGTTGAATGTTGTGTACAGAAGTTATTTCTGCTTTCTTAAAAAAAATATTTTGTTAAATGTATGAAAATCTTTCAAAACACTGATTACGAAAACCATTTCTGATTTCTTCAAAGATATATTGCTCCAGAAAATAAGTCTCCATAAATTCTCTTTCTATACAATTTATCATTCAATGCTTTCACCAATACATTACTAAGGCGTACTGTACGTCGATGGTGCACTTGTCTTCAAGGAAAGCTAACCCTGCTTGTGTGGAGTTACCGCGTTGTGTCCTTGGGTAAGACACTTAATCCCAACTGCCAACGTGAAGGCGCGGTGGCGCTGTGTACTAAGGCGTACTGCACGTCGATGGTGCACTTGTCTTCAACCAATGCTAACACTGCTTGTGTGGCGTTAGTAGGTTGGGGAGCCTAACTGTTGCTCCCCGTTGCTCGGTGGTTCTCTCCGAGTACTCCACCCGTAAAACTGCCCGACACGAGGTTACCCTAACGTTAAGTGTCGCTAAACCCCAATAAATAAATAACACATGGGGAAAATACACCAATACACACACCCTCTTCCCTTTTAAAACTGTTATTAACTTATATTTTCCGGTTTTTACTTATGTTTGTCTGTGTTCATTCATTAGTAAGATCCGTTAACACTGCACTCTGCTTCCATTTTTTCATCTTGATTTTAGTTTTTAATAAGATTCTGTGAGTTATGAAATACTCGAAACTGGAGAATCTTTTCAAAACCTTAGTTTGGTATTTTGGCGTTTTTCAATAAGGTTGGAATTATTTGGCACGGATTGTGAGAGAGGAGGGCGTCTCTTCCCCCAGGGTCCGCCCGAGATTTTAAAAAAATAATGGACATTTTGAGACTCCATTGAAAATAAAATTATGAATTTCAAATTGGAAGTATTTGCGCTTTCGTATATTCGACTATACTTAATACTTTTCGAGCTTTCATATAGAAAATGTGAGGATTTCTGTATGGGTTCAGACATTTTCAGAAAAAAACTAGAAGGTTTCGCGGCTATAAGTGGTTTGATGTCCGATAATTTGTGGATCGTTTTAGAGACTTTCAAACAGAAAACTTGAATCCAAATATAATCGGTCTAAGGGACATAGATTGGATGTCTTTGTGGAGGGTGAAGCGAAATGTGAGTTCAATACAATCTGAATGTATAAATCCAGCAGCTTGGCAGATTTCGGTAGAGGGAGGGACACTATTGGAATCACCCCAAACCCACAGGCCACGTCCTTTGCTTCTTCAACACCGAATCTCTGTACAGAACGGTTGCCGTGGAGTGGTCACTTTCCACGAGTGGGCAATATTTCCAGGGACGCAAAAACATTAAATTCCGAACATTAATTATAGGAATAATCATCGAAAATTTAATTAATGAAGCACCGGACACAACCCGGTGCTTCATTAATTACAATTTTGCTTATAATGATTATTATCACCTGGAAAACACATGCTTGGAATTCACTGCTCACGCGTGGATTACAACCAGTCCGTGGCGGCTGTACTGTAGGATCAACCGAGTGCTGTACAGTACATGGAGAGTGGATTGCTACTAAATCACTCTCGGGGTGGTTACTTCACTCAGACAAAAAATCCTTGTCTGGGAAAAGCATTACAACGACGAGCAAAGTTTGAAACCCGGAGATCCATTGGCTACATCTATGCTTGTCATTTCCATGCATTACCACAGGAACTGACCGTTATTGTCTGGGAACGTCACTCCAAAATGTTTAGTGGCAATTCGCTCTCAACGAACTGTATATATATCACACAAACCATGAACCGATTCGTCATTTTTAAAGCAAGGGACACACGAGCAATTATTTCTAGCTGGATCGTTGCAATCGAATCGTCAGGGAAAGTGTATGCCCATTACTAGGGGACACATGCTATGAGTTTTCTCCAGATCGTACTCCGCGATTAGGAAAATCCGTCGACCACGTGACCTGTCCAATATGGCGCAGCACAATAAGCGAAAGTTTGCTGTGATCGCTGAAGTTTTTCTCCTTCTAGTCACTTACAGCTTTTGGGCGATCTCTTTAAATGCCACGTCGTTTGCTACAGATATGTTTTTTTCGGATCAAAGAAGTACAATTCATCTTCTTTATTTCTCGTTCACATTTCATTCATGGGCGCTGCCATTTTTTTCTGTCATGCGACATGATTCCAAACGCTGATTGTTGTCTACAAATTGTGCGTTCGACTAAGTTCGCCAGAGAGGCACACGCGCGTTTTTATTGGCAATCTGTTCGAGTCGTTAATAAAATCGGGCGAAAATGTCAGACATGCTTGACAGGTGCGATCGATCACGCGAACAGGATCGCTGAGTTCAGTCGCTGTCGCGCGATCCACTGAATAATAATCTCTTGTGTTCCCCCTGCTAAAATGTAAAGCGATTACAGTACGTGGAGAGTGTATTATCACTAAATCACCCGCAGAGTGGAGATTCCACCCAAGCATTAATTGTAAATTTGTTGCAAAGCATAACCAGCACAAGCAACGTTTCAGCCAATGGACCTCCGGGTTAAACCCGGAGGTCTATTGGCTGAAACATTGCTTGTGTTTTTTGTCGATATGTACAAAATTTGAAAGTTATAGCATGGGTGATATCTCCACTCCGCGGGTGATTTAGTTGCAATCCACTCTCCACGTTCTGTAGATGGGTTCAGAATTAAGCGATAAACTGAGTGGCTTGCAGTGCATGTACATACCACACAATGAGAAAATGTTCGTAGAATTTCTGTCATACCCAATTTTTGGTGTCTAGATATACTGATATTAAGAGGTCACACACAATAACATGAAATAAATAGACATATGCCTATTCTATTAATATTTATTTACATGCCCACTTAATTGGTATTCTTTTTTTTTTTGAAATGTCCTCTTTATACCCATTTTCGGTTTGTAAAATTAAGTGAACATCTATATCTCAAATGTCCATTTAATGTCATACCTCAAATGTTCACTTAATACTGTGTCCACTTAATGTTCGATCGAACGTTATATAAAAAGGGGGTACGCGCCGACCCCTTCTCCCTAGCCCCAGACCAGATCGAAGCTGCCCCTGCTGATCTGCCTCCGACCCCTTTGATGTGGTGAATTTAAAATCTATCGTAGTAAGAGTTAAATTTTATGCGAGAACCGGCAGTTTACTGCCGGTTTAGCTTTCCTATTTTCAAATATGGTAAAAGACTTTGCCATTCGAATGAGACGCAATATTATTGAATCAAAGTCTGGAAGCTAGGTCCTCGAATTTTATGCGCGGTCACCAACATTTTAAGGAAACTTTAGAGAGGATAAACGCGGAATGTTATTGGCCCGTAAATCAGTCAGCTGTGAAAAGATACTTTTCCAAGATGTTTTCCGACCAGACCACAGAACGAGGCATGAAGATTATTCCTGTCCATGAAGAGATACCAAACTAGAACAATAATAGAAGAACTATTCACAGTGAGACATTAATAAAGAAAAAAATAGAAGCGTTGGAGTTTCTGTAACAATAATAAAAAACAATTATAATAATAACAATAATAATAATAATTATAATAACAATAATAATCATAATAATAATAACACTTTGGCCGGTGGCTGATTTGTCGCGGTTCTCAGGTGAGAAGGCATTGATTAACCCCTTATTCCCAAATGTGTGATAGGAACAAAGAAGGGGCAGATGAGGTTCTACATGCAGCCTGTGAAGATTTGATTACGGAGTTTACGACGCTGTACAGTCAACATACTCAAGAAGGAATACCTCCGAATGCAATGAAATACAGTGACCTGCGAGAACACGACAACTGCTGATTTAACTCTTAGAAGCCGGGATTCAAATTTACTTGCCTGTGATGTAATACTGCAGGTAATCTGGCTCTTTCGGTCCGGCTATCTTTTGGCTGGGGGGAATTAAACACTGAGCAGGTGTGTCTAGTCAAGTGTCGTCTGCCTGAATAGGCAGACGACACTTGACTAGAAGCACCTGCTTTACTGTAAGTTTTTCGCGGTGTGTCATGTTCAATAAATTCATTCTGATTCCCCAACTTCTACGAGATATGACGGAATACCACCGAATGCAATGAAATACAGTGACCTGCTAGAACACGACAACTTCTGACATAAGATGGCATTTCTCCCGATATAAAAATAAATCTCATACTTAAATGCAATTTACTCGCATCGCTCATCACATCAGTTCCAGCAGAAGCTTTGGGCAAAGTGTAAAAGGAATTATTTAGTACTACATACTTATTTGTCTCCTATCGGTCATCGAGTGAAGATATGAAAGTCCATTGTCTTTTTTCAGATCAGACAACATGCACAGACACGAAGATGATTGCTGCCCATTCGACAACTGAAAATTCAAAGAACCCTGAAAGACTTGCTAGAAATTCAAATCCACTGACCGACATGAAGTCCAGATCTTGATCAAGACAGCTAGTGATATTTTCATAGAATGTATATGTGATTGTGGCAAAAGCATATTGAAATACAATGTAGCATTGACTAAATCCAATATCGCGTAGTTGATTCCACATAAGCACCAGATTAGGAGGATAGCAAATGATAAACTGTCTTACCGAAAAAGAAGACGAATCATACAAAAGGGTGATTTTTAGGGAAATTGCTAAACCCAGTCGCCAATGTATTGTCAGATATCCTCGGACTACAAAAAAAGTGTGCTCGTAACAAGATTGTTACTTGTCATCTGATCTTCGACGGGAGTGGACGTACAGTTAAAACTAAAAGTCCTGTCCTGAAATGCGCACAAATAGCACGTCGATATGCGCGTTAATCTACGCGATATGACCATAGTAAGGCTATCAAATTCTGTAAATATGGCCTGTGCACAAGCAATGCTGCAGCCAGTGGACCTCCGGGTAACCCGGAGGTCCATTGGCAGAAACATTGCCCGTGTTTGCTATGAGTAACCAGGAGAACCTGCCGTGCTTTGGATGCCATTCGATATGGCAATTGCGCGCAATTCCTACGCGCAATTAAGCTTAGATAAGCGCACAGTTCGTGACAGGACTTCTAGTTTTAACTGTAATGCTATCCTGTCGTCATTGTTCACCAAGAAACTATTCACCAATGGATGATTCAGAATCCGATGAGTCGTTGGAACTATTTCAAGAAGTATCCGAAGAAGAATCAGTGGACGATTCAATGGGAAATATCGTTAGAAGTGCCTACAATGATTACCAAGAAGAATTTGAAAAACTCATGAATAGTTATATCGAGGATGAAATGAATAAAGAAATTGCAGTTAACCCTTTACCTAACATGAAAAGCAGACGACACTTGCAAAAGAAATTCTTGAAGAACTAATTTTTTTCATTTTTTGTCTCAAAAACATAGGTTATGACCCCTCGTTGGAACGAGCTCGACGAGCTCGTTCCAACGAGGGGTCATAACCTATATTTTTGAGACAACAAAATGAAAATATTTTGAAAATTAATATGCGATTTTTGAGAATAGCGCTGGCCGGTTTTGGCCGTTACGTTGGGTAAAGGGTTAAAGATGCAGTTACATCGCTTGAAAGTTCCGTCAGGGAAGCCATAGGTGTAAATACATTGCGATTTTTTGCAGGAACCTAATTAACAAGAAAATTCAAGAGACTGCTAAACGTATACGTGACGTGAAGATACGACATTGTGGAGTCAGAAATACGCTTTGGAAAAAAGAAAAATTCTGTTCCATGACCTTATGGCAAAATATTCATTCGAAGTGGAAGACAGTTATGATGATGAAGAGGATTAGAAGCCAAGGAGAAAACGTATACAAGGACTGTTTGTGTGAAAATAAATTCATTTGTGTACTGACCGTCGAGAGCGAAGATATAAGTGTTTGCGACAGTGCTCAGTTTAAATGATGATTTACACATACGGATCTTCAAGAATAATACCGGATTGAAGTTGACTTCCCAGTACATGACCCGAGTGAATCATATGGTAGACGGCGTCAAGATGACAAAGAACCTAAACCACCTCACGGGGGTTGTGGAGAAGAAACTGAAATATGTGGAGACACCGTATAGTATGGGCTGTTTGTTAACAGAAGAAGAGAATGAAGAGTCAATGAATTAAAACGAAGTTGCACCTCAAACTACAAACAAGAGAATGAAAACAGACTCTAAAGACAACTCCCATAACAAACGAACTGAAGAACAATGACATTTCCACTAAAAGCAACAATCAAGTTACCCTTCAAAAATATGATGTTGGCACTCAGAAGAATGAAGTTTCTTCCAAGCCTGCAGATCAAAAGAAAAACAATGTTCTGAAAACTGAAACATCTATCAATCCTGCAGATCAAGCCAAGGGAGGAGAACAATCAGAAGACAAGAACGAAGTTCAAAAGAATGTTGTTGAGACGAATGATGCTAGTACTCAAAGTACGAAGCATCTTGAAGACAGGACTCCGAAAAAGACAAAAACACGGATCCCACCAAGAACAATATACATAAAACTAAGATTCAATGACTAACCAACCCACGAATGGAGCATCAAAGCACGAAGAGATGGACTTGCCTTCCAACAACTCGCCAGAAATCAAATAAGTCAAGAAAGTCAATTTGTCCCGTGTTCATCAAATTAGCACACGGCATGAAGAACCCAGCCAGAGTCAAACGATGGGAAGAAGATCCGTCTTTGATAAGATGGCTGTCAACCCCTCAGAAAGAAAAGGATGGAAGAATTACATTCCACTCTGAGATGAAGAAGATGTCTTGACAAGTGACTATGATTGCGTGCCTGTAAACAAATTTACCTACACCAATTGACAATGAACGTAATAATCTGTTTTAAGCGAGTGTGACAAAATGAATTGAATGTTATATATTGTTGTTTTTTTAACTACCCAACCGAAGTACCCAGGTGTAGTAGCCTTAGGTTTCTAGGACAACAGATAGAAACCGAAGAGTCTGAAAGAATCCGAACTAATACAACATTTGTCGGGATGTTTGTGGTAATTAGGTTTACTCTAGTTCAGCCAAACTTACCTCCAGGAGACCTCGCTGTCCTATAGCACCACGCGCTACTATTATAAGCCCAAGATGGTGGTTGCTCAAGTTCGTATCTGTGATTTTAGACAGTTTGGGGTGATTTGGAGGGATAGTCGGATTGTTAGTGGTAATTAGACTTACTCCTATTCATTTGAACACATCCTCCGGACATACCCCTTTGCTATTAAAGGATCTTGAATCACATAGCAACGACATGCTACTATAGAAACCAAGATGGGGGCCTTCAGTATACGATATGGACGACGGAAACCTAACAACAAGGGATGCGCATGCGCTCTAAAACGACATATCACTATGAAGATGACGTCTCAAGATGGCCGCTCACATGAGCTACCATGACAACCAAACATGACGTAAGTGGGTCACGTGGCCATGACGTCACTTCCTCCTCCACATTCCCTTCCATCCAATAAGGCGCGGTCTGGTACACATGATCTACTACCTCCACTTCATCTATTCAGGTCATATAGAGTTAAATTGTTACTGTTACTGGCGTTCCTACCGATCTGTATTCAACTGGATTGCTGGAATGCTCATTGGCCACATACAGGAAAGTGTTTCAAACATCGGGGGAGGACGGGGGTGGGGCGGGGGGGGGGGGGGGGGGCTATAAATAACAATGCTCAATAAAAATGCTAAATAAAAAGTCTCGATTGTTTTCAATTTCCAGACGCCAAGCAATCGAATGTAGCTTTTACTTTGATATCTTCTGAAAATTAATATGTTAAGGGTATGCAAGGCGACACAAATTGGGTATTAACAACATATTTTAATCAAGAACAGTTGCCGGAAAATGTGGGTGAGTGGGTGGGGGTGTAAGGGGGGGGGGGGGTGCTTGGACTAGGAGAGACTATTGATTTTTCAAACTGAAAGAACGCCGTTTCCCTGCATCTGGGCGGTCAATTGCAGTCCACATAGAATACATTTCGATGGCATATTTACAGTACGTGGAGAGTGAATTGTAACTAAATCACCCGCGGAGTGGAGTTATCACCCCAGCTATAACTTTCAAATTTTGTACATATCGTCAAAAAACACAAGCAATATTTCAGCCAATGGACTTCCAGTTTTAACCCGGAGGTCCATTGGCTGAAACTTTGCTGGTGCTGGTTGTGCTTTGCAACAAATTTGCAATTATTGCTCGGATGGAATCTCCATTCTGCGGGTGATTTAGTGATAATACACTCTCCACGTACTGTATATCATCTTCGCCGCTCATTCTGAAAAAATGTTGCACAGGGGTGGGGAGGTGGGGGTGGTTGTTGCTTGGACCCATCGATCAGACCATAGTTCGACAGTTAAAACTAAGAGAACGTCGCTCCTTTTCATCTGAACGATCAAATGCAGACTAAATTGCTGGTTATCGAAATGTTTCTATGTGAACTGCCAATGACAGTCTACATAGAAAGCATTTCGGTTTTCCGGCAGTCTATGCAATCAGATCCATTTCGCCTGTTAGGCATTTTCACAAAATTTCGTGCACCAACGCGTGTCTGGTTGCATCAATTTCGGGGCCCCAGGGGGACCTTCAATAGGGGATCCACTGGAAATCTTCCAGGTGAACCATATGACCAGCCTGCCTCTAACTGGTGTCTTTTTACAGTGACAATTTTCCTATTTCATATATAACTAATTATGCAAGCAATCAAGCTAACCTTGTGAGACGAAAATATAACATCAGCTGGCAGGCATAATATAAATGGCACGTGAAGTATCTACATAAAGATAGCAAAACATCTGCATGCGTTAACACGACCTAGTTCATAGCCTGGTTTGAGGAGATAGAATACTGTATCTGTTTTCTTGAGAAGAATTAATCTAAAATGGCCCTTGTTTTCGAAGACATCATTGAAGAGGTTGGAGGGATGGGGAGATTCCAGATTTTACTCATTCTCATTGTTACTGGTTCTAAGTTTTCGATGGCTTGGGCATCGCAGCTTATGACTTTCGGAGGGAAGACTCCCGACTGGTGGTGTTTCAAAAGGAAGGCTAATAGTTCTACTTATCAATTTGATGTGGATAATGGTTCATATCAAATGTGTACTGTGAATGGTACTATCTGTCCGCACATTCAATACGAGAGTAATATGAAGACAGTTATCACCGAAGTAAGTATATGCTTCTATTTTCTGTGCATTCCGTTTAAGGCATCCTATCATATCAGTTGTTGTTTTCATCCCGATTATGTGCATAAATGATACTATCATCCGTGGTCACTGAGATTGTAACGTTTACGATGCCATTATAGCCTAACAAACCGCTCTCACAGCCAAAGTTAGCCCGTTATCTGACGAACACGACAAGGAGGACACACTTGATAAACGTATGAAAGACTAATTATTTTTATTTTTCACCTCAAAGCATAGCTTATGGCCCCTCTTTGGAGTGGGTTCCTTCCAATAATGGGTACCGTTCTATGTTTTGGGGAGAGTGTTTGAAAAACGTTAAAATCTGAGTGGCGGTCCCTTACGTAAAACAGGAAATTTTGGCTGTAACGTTAGGTAAAAGGTTAACCCTTTACCTAACCTGAAAAGCAGACGACACTTGCAAAAATAATTCTTGAATAACTAATTTTTTTCATTTTTTGTCTCAAAAACATAGGTTATGACCCCTCGTTGGAACGAGCTCGTCGAGCTCGTTCCAACAAGGGGTCATAACCTATGTTTTTGAGACAAAAAAAGAAAAAAATAATGAAAATTAATTGGCGATTTTTTGAGAATAGCGCTGGCCGGTTTTGGCCGTTACGTTAGGTAAAGGGTAAAAGCCATATGAATGAATGAATGATACCAAGATCGATTCGTTATTGATATATAGCTACGTAAATAAATGTATATTATCGGTTTGTTGAAGGCGCAGACAGGCTATTAATCAAATATTGTCTCAAATATTAACATTTTGATTTTATCCACCCCGCGACAGGTGCGTCAGTGCAACTGGTCACCACCTAAACATCCGTGGAGATGCAAGTTACATGGGTAGAAACGCCCAAATATGAAATCAGCGTGTATTTGCCTAGCAGCCTTTCGCTTCTATAAGAACCTACTTATCACTATTACTATTACGCTGATCAAAGAGAGACCGCTCGACCACCTCATGAGTTCATTCGGACGTGGGACAAATTAATAATCCTGTGTGTTTTTAAAACATTTCCATGGACATGTCCTGACGAAGTTATGTAAGTAGCTGTTTAGTTGGTAGTTATAAAATTAAATTATATTCAGCGAATACACGTCGGTTATCGTATCAAATATGAAGTCAGTTACACCAGATGGCGAAGCTACCCCCACCCCCCCCCCCCCCTCCGCAAAAAGCAAAGTAGTGAGAGTTATGTTCACTTAAAGATCAGGCGATACTATCTGACCTACCTTCACCACCAGAATGAATGAATGAATGAATGAATGAATGAATGAATGAATGAATGAATTTTTTAACAGCATTCCGAGATATACAAATACATACATACACAGAACGACACGCGCGTATGAATATGTTAATCGATATGACACGGGAGCCATCGTTGAAGGATAGAACGACAGTCGCAGGCTTTGAGTTTTATCCTTCTGCGATGGCACAAGTGCGATTTCGATTAATCCGTTCACACACGAGTGTTATTCTGTGTCAATTGTAAGCCTTCACGTCTATAAAAACAATAATTATTAGGACACTCAGCAATTCATTTGACAACTATCAACAAAAAGAACACATTTCATCGCCAACCAAATTTGCGAGGGTAATCCATGTTACTCTTTCGTCTCGTGCGTTCCAATGTGTTCTGTGTGCCTAATGGACAATTTGGAACTAAGTGGACGATTTCTAGCTATCGCTAGCGACTCAAATGGTAATTGCGGTGCATGATTGGTAGAATATTTTAGTGAAATTTTGCTTCAAGTATCAAAATAGTCCGTCAACGATTTCCGTTTCGCGCATGTGTGCGGAAGAAATTTTCATTTTCCATGTGGTTTAGTGTTGATGTAGATGGGGATTCTTAAACAAGACTTGTAATAAAATTATAGAATAAATTGGTACAACTGTTAACGGGCATATTGCACAAAGACTGCATAGTCACAGTGGGAATCCTGTTGTCTCTCTTCGCGGTGTATGCTCGCCTTAACCCTTTACCTAACATGAAAAGCAGACGACACTTGCAAAAATAATTCTTGAATAACGAATGTTTTTCATTTTTGTCTCAAAAACATAGGTTATGACCCCTCGTTGGAACGAGCTCGTTCCAACGAGGGGTCATAACCTATGTTTTTGAGACAAAAAATGAAAAAAATAATGAAAATTAATAGGCGATTTTTGAGAATAGCGCTGGCCGGTTTTGGCCGTTACGTTAGGTAAAGGGTTAAAGCTTATTCTGGTGGTGATCTAAAATAGAAAATGGAGTGAACAGAAAAGGAATAGTGAACTGAAAGGAAGTGGAAAAACTGTCTTTGCCTTTTATTTGTTTGTGGTATAGAAGGTTAGAATCTGATGACAATCTGCTCCCGTAATGGTTAAGACTAATCAGATTTCATTCTAAAGCACGATTGTACGAGATGCAGAAAATTATATTGGCTGAAGAAAAACACAGAACGACACGCGTGTGTGAATGGGTTAATCGATATGGACGAGTGCCAGAGCGGAAGGATAGAACGAGAGGCCGCAGGCCTCGAGTTTTATCCTTCAGCAATGTTACAAGTGCCATATCGATTAACCCTCTCACACGCGTGTGTCATTCTGTGTTTATTACACGCCTTCACGTCTATAAAACAATTATTAGAAGGACACTCGGAAATTCATTTGATAACTATTAAAACAGACAGCACATTTTATCGCCAACCAAATTTGGGAGGGGAATCCGTGTTAATATTTCGTCTCCTGAGTTGCAATGTGTTCTATGTGCCTACTGGCACTTAGAACACATTGGAACTCAGGGGACGATTTTCAGATATCGCTAGCGATTCAAATTGTGATTGCGTTGCACGATTTGTAGAATATTCTAGTGAAATTCCGCTTCTATTTAAACATAGTCTGTCAACGATTTCCATTCCGCACATATGTGCGGGACAGATTTTTATTTTCCGCATGGTATAGTGTTGCTGTAGATGGGGATTTCATAGTAGAGGCGTGTAATAAAATATTTTGCGCAAAGCATGCTGAATTTTCCTAATGGAAAACGAATTATAAAACGCGTACTTCTATAATTTTTTTGTCTGGATGGTATTATATGTGTAGATCAGACACACAGTCAGGACACATAATGTTGGGACTTGTGATAGAAGTGGTATAATCATTTGCACATTTCTCAATGAGTTAATTCTGATTTCGCGCCATGGGCGTAACGCCAAAATTCTGATTTCTATATTATTCCGAATTCCAGTGAGCTTTGTTACGAAGTTCATACAACCTTCACTGAACATGTTATCAAGAAAGGTTTCTGTTTGGGCATGCGAATTGAAGGTTGTCGTGTCGATATTTAAATCGTCAATGAGAAACGCCTTCTTATGTCAAGAATTTCAAAATTCATTTCAGATTCTGCAGTCGAAAAACAATTATTTTTAGACAAATTAAAGAAATAAATTTCAACAAAACCATATCATGTCGAGGTCGTTCCAACGAGGGAGGTGACATGAATGGCTTTGTTTTTTTGTTTGTTTGTTTTGTTTCCAATTTTTTTTTTTGGAGGGGGGGAGGGGGGGGGGGGTGGGTTAACGTTTGAAAAATATACTTAAACCAACGATTTCTCTCCACGTTACCATGTTATTTTGCAATACTTGTATTATAAATACCAAGTGGTGCTATTCAATTGACAATTACAGAATAATGGCATGTTGTGCAGAAATATTCAGTTAAATAGTAGAGCATCAGTTAAAACTTGTTTAAAAAAAATGTTGTCGTCATATTGCAGTTAGTAACTAAGATAAACACTGCGGTGCTTTCCGATGAATAATCATAAAATAGTCCCATGATATATCGCTGTGCTGCTCAATTCAGTTAATGGCGTTATAAACGTAATATGTGCCAAGATTAATATTCCTTCTTCAACTACCATCATCCGAATTAAAGTGAGATTTCCATACGGTACGATGGTGTCAGTCCCTTTGAAAATTATGAACACGTGGTGTTGGAAAATCTCTGTCAGGACAGGTATGTCAAAAATATTTTCTTTGTGGTGAAAGTCGAATATGATGTTTGTGATTGAATCCTTGTTGGTTTCAAGATTCCATCGTCTCATTATTATTATCTCGGGCAACAACCTGGGAACGTGGAGATTTAATACCTGGATGTCGATTTTCAAACATGAGGCGCAAGCCGAACGATTAAAAAAAGTGACATCAAGGTATCAAATCTACATGTACCTTGGATGTTGCCTGAGATAACGATTTTGTTCCCCTTCCCACTAAAGATGTAATACCGAGTTGTATGCGTTCCAGGAACTACGATAAACTATCCCAGATATAGTCTCAAACAACAAAGCATATGTCCTGCACAGAGCCTCAAATTTAAAACAAAGGCGAAGTAATTTGCAGTCTGTCAATCGATGCGAACGTGAACAAGGCGTACATGACCAATGCCGAGAAAATAAATAGTCCGATAAACAACAGTAGGTTTCCTCACCCTTCAGTGGAAAAAAACTGTGGAAATGAACTTTCTTTTCTCAAGAAATCACTCGGAAACACCACGAAACCAGTTTTATCCAACACACACTGAAACGTTTCCATGCAAAAGGTAGGCAAACCCAAACGCTACCGCGGGATTAAAAATAGATTAAGTCAATTTATGAAACAATGGCACACGCCTCAATAAGTAGGTTTCTTTCGCAAATTTGAATCGGTGTACATTCAGCGTTCTATTGTCTATCTTATACTATACACCTGTAACTTAATTAACCCTTTGAGACTGTAATTATTCTGACGTTCAAACGTCACTGGGAATTCAGTTTCTTCAAGGTTTTTCAAAATGCGACGTCAAACGTCGGAAAGTACAAATGAGATATTTTTCTCATTTGTGATTATCTGATTGAGGGCTTGAATAATTTTGGTGGTCTGAATTTGTTATTGAAAACTTGTTTTATTACAAATTATTGGAGAGTGCCCACAGGCACTCTCCAATAATTTGTAATAAAACAAATTTATATGAACAAAATACTATTTGTGCTTGACGGAATATGAAATATAAGAAAGGGAAGTTGGCTTTTGCTCTGGTATCCTCATTTTTTGAAAGACCTGATAGTAGCTTCTTGAACATAGCCAAATTAGAAGTCTTGGCAGCAGGATTATATTAGTATTTTAAGCTGCGATAACATTTGTCTCAACGGTTGTCGCTGAACACTATTCGGAAGAAAATAGGAATTGAGGTTAAAACTTTAAAAAATCGAAAAATAATAACAAAACAAATGACCACAAAGTATCAAGGCGCTGTTTAATTTCGTACGTCATAAGACGTACAAAAGCATCAACGCGCTGTTTGATTTCGTACGTCATCAGACATACAAACGTGTCAAAGGGTTAAGCACCCCTGGAATGTTTCATGGCAGTGATGTTGCCGCTATGTTTTAATGATTGATAGGTCTTGCAGTACATTTCATCTAGTGAAACATGATGTTTCTGATTGATAGCTTACCCAAAACACATCCACTCGTCCACGCGAAGCATGCTTCCCACGAATGTCACAAAAAACCCCACCATCATCCAAATGCAATATGTTGGTATAAAACAAGAACAGTTATCACTTCTTTTATCAATAAATGTTGGCATGGCAAGGAGGATACTACTATAGACACTAAGATGGCAAATCGTAGACTTGTATGCATTTGGCATGTCATTCAAAACTATTGGAAGGCAACTTGGCTATAGTCATTCTGTCAACAGCATCAACAAACCAACGATGATAAGGACCGATCAAAGCCTGAACAGGACCAAAAGATCTCTCCTAGGGAAGATCGATGTCTGGCAAGCCTCGTTTGGCGTAAACCCTTTGCTTCAACAGGCGTTTCTGCAACAGGGCGGTACGAAACCGTCTCAAAGCACGGGGTATGAGGTCCGGAAGGGTAATCAAGCGTCCGACTCGGTCCGATCAGTATCACAACGACGTTTGGAATGGTGTATGGCACGGCAGCATTGGAATCTCAGGACGTGGAGGAGAGTCCATTGGATAGACGAGAGTATGTTCCTGCTTCACGTCTCAGATGGTCTCCTGTGAGTGTGGAGGCATAGAAATACTGCTTGTGTGCCCGGGAACATCCGACCTACTGTTCCTTATGATGGAGGATCAGTAATGATCTGGGGCTGCCTCTCTCATGATTGTAAACTTGATATGGTGACTGTACGTGGAAATATTAATGGTCATCAGTACATCAGGGACATTCTCAATCCTGTTGGCGTGACTCATTTGACAACCACCCGTTGGCTACCCGCCATGTGTTCATGGACGACAATGCGAATCCAGATCGTTCCCGTGCTGTGAGAGCATTCTTCGGAACAACGCTATTACAACACACTACCTTGACCTACAATGAGTTTCGATTTGAATCCCTTAGAACACATGTGGGATTTTCTTGGACGTCATGTGCAAGGAAGGGATCCGCCTGCACATAATTTGGCCGATTTGGAAGCTGCATTGCATTATGAGTGGCAGTAGTTGGCTCTTAACCCTATCAGAAGGCTCACTGGTAGCATTAGGAGGAGGGTTCATGCTGTCATCCGGGCACGTGATGGATACGCTCTCTACTGACGTCAAACTCTGCTATTGTGTCCGGGAGATCACAAGTTACATGTTCTATCAATAATTACCAGCATTGTTTCATCATGGACCATTCCAACACTATACTTGTGAAGAGAACATTTTTTCATCAAAAACATTAGTGACAGAGATGTGTAATTAGTGCCATTAAAAAACTGCATATTTTCACCATTGTGTTGTCTTTCGTTTGTCAATAGACCATTCCTTCCGCAAACAATCGCTTTTGGCCAGCTGCAATATAACATGAAAGTAATGACAGTTTCTTTTTAACTCCACTGCGAAAAGAACCAAGGGGTGCTTAATTCGGTTCAAGTGTGTATTTATTTGTTTATTTATTGATGTTTAAGGTCACACATTTATGCACAATGGCTAATCATGACCGTATTCAAGTGTATATAATTCGTATTCCCATGGAATAAACTGTACAACATGGTAGACCTGATGGGCTGTATGTTGTGTGTCTTATTCATGGCTATAGAAGGATTATTGCTATTTAACCCTTTACCCAACGCAGACGATATCAAATTTATTATTTTAAATATCATGTTTTCAATTTTTTCAAAACATTTTCAAAAAAACATATAATGTGACCCCTCGTTGGAACGAGCTCGACGAGCTCGTTCCAACGAGGGGTCACATGATATGGTTTTGTTGAAATTTGTTGAAAAATAATAGTTTTTCAACTGCTGAATTTGCATATTACACGGGCGGAGGCGGGCGATTCGTTGGGTAAATGGTTAACATTTTACCCACCGAAACAACCAAAACCAGACAGCGTTATTCACGAAAATCACCATTTAGTTTTCATTACTTTTTTCATTTTTTGTCACAAAACTTTGCATATTCCATTGAACGAACGTGTTGAGCTCTTTCCAAAGAGGGGGGGATAAGATATGTTTTTACTGCAAAAAATGAAAAGAATAGTTTTTCAAGAATTATATTTGAAAAGTGTAGTCTGCTTTTCTTGTTAAGTAAAGGGCTAAAAATGGCGACTATTATTATGATACAGTTAAACTTCAGAGTGATTCGTTTTGATATATACCTGTGTTATGTGTATATTGTGGTTTTATAAACTTTTTTGTATTGAAACGAGATTTGTTTTGGGGTGTAAAGCTACGACATTTGTCGTAAAGTGTATACCTGTGGGAAAATTTGCTCACTAATAGCGCTTGTCAACTTTAAACATTTATTACTTTCAACGGCTGTAACCTGTCGTTCTTAGCACAAAATCGGTAGCCAGACTGCCTGTTTCAAGAAAATAATAACATTATATACAAACAATTTCTCATAACAACGATGGATAAACATAACTCCAAAACAGAAATTAAATCTTTGTGAATTACAAGATCTGGCAAGCAGTGTTTAACTGTAATCTGATCGATTAATCATCGTTTATCTGCTCATGCATACAATGATCTCACAAACAACACTGCAACTACTGCAAAATCATTACAAGAAATGACACTTATGCTTTCATTTTATGATTTTGATTTTAAATACGCTGTGGAATATTTATCCTTCAGATGCCAGCTTATAATTCGTCCATCCAAAGGATAGGAGAATGGTTTACGAAAAAAACTAGGAAATTATAATTTTTGTAGTGTGCAAAGATTGCTTTAAATACATGACGCCACTTCATTCCTAGTTTTAGAAATGTTCAAATCCATCTTCATTTTTTGAGGTGTTCTTTTGCGTTTTGTACGTTGTGTTATTTGTGTACTGAATCGTGTCATCTCTGTAATATGGACTGTATGTTGAGGGAAACTAGACTAACCGTCCGTTCCAACATTATCAGGTTGTGAAGGGAATGACCTGTGATTACCTGCACTTCGAAATATACCGTTAGGCGCAGGTACGTTCAATTGTCGCGAAGTCATTTGAATTTTAGTGTTATTGCAATACCTGCACAAAATTATTTATCGCCGAATTGTTATTGGTACTCGTGTTGCAGGTTTCGGTTGTTATAGATAATTATATTTATGTTAGTGCCCCTCCCCCCCCCCCCCCCCCATTACAAAATTGAAGCCTTCAAAGAATACTGACCAGATCGTGACAGGTTGACGGAAACTTTCACTATGTTTGTGATTGCCGGCATTTAGGACGTAGACTGACGCATTTCCTACCAATAAACTCATACATTAAACGTGATGAATCTCGAGCTACCAATAACATTCCGGAAGTAGATGTGTATTTTTGTACGATTAATGAAAAAAATACAGAACGACAAACACGTGTGATTGGGTTAATCGATATGGCACGAGTGCCAGCGCGGAAAGATAGAACGATAGGCCACAGGCGATGGCACAACCCATGCACACGCGTGTGCCGCTCTGTGTTTATTACACGCCTTCACGTATACAAAAAAAAATAATTTAGAAGGACACTCAGCAATTCTTTTGACAACTAACAACAAAATGAACACGTTTATCGCCAAATCAAATTTGCGAGGGGAACCAGTGTTACTATTTAGTCCACTGAGTTCCAATGTATTCCTTGTGCTAACTGTGTTGTCTATTTGGTTTCTTGTTGTTTATTTAATGTTTGGTCCAATGATTCCGAGTCAGTTTCATAAATTGCCAAACAGGGTGGTCGTGCAGGTTTAGTAACTGGGATGTGTGTGCCGTAACTCAGCAACTTGGTTCCTGTATCCAAAAATCCGTTAATTTGTAGTTTTTAACTGAAGGTAAACGTACGCTCTCCATTTTCTGGATGGCCATATAACCCTGGGAATGAACCATCGTTTGTATTTGTTCAGAGCTGAACTTCTCGAAGCCCATAATAATTGTACAGTGCTTCCCTCCATATAATGATTTGTGGCCCCTAAAAAATAAAAACACAGATCGACAAATGCGTGAGAATGGGGTAACCGATATGGTATGCGTGCCACAGGCCTCGAGTTTTATCCTTCCGCGATGACACAAGTGCCGTAGCGATTAACCCATTAACCCATTCATACACGCATGTGTTTATTACACGCCTCCACCTCTACGAAAACATTATTAAAAGGACACTCAGCAATTCATTTGACAATAATCAATAAAAAAACCCACCTTGTATCGCAAACCAAACCCGTGTTACTATCTCGTCCCCTGAGTTCCAATGTGTTCTATGTGCCAGTAGGCACATAGAACACATTGGAACTCAGGGGACGATTTTTAGCTATCGCTATCAATTCAAACTGCAACTGCGTTGCACGATTTGTTGAAAAGTCCAGTGAAGTTTCGCATCTCTTTAAAAATAGTCCGTCAACGATTTCCGTTTTTCATTTTCCGCATGGTTTAGTGTTGCTATAGATTGAGATTTTGTAGAACAGGTGTTGAATGGAAACACTTCCTTCGACATAATTCAATGAACTTTGAACCATTGTTTCTAAAGAATTATAATTGTAATTCAATGGTTCAAAATCGCTACATCTTTGTGTACCATATTTTCGGGTTCTCAGACAACAACTTATCGTCATTAATAACGTAACTGGAGGCACATGAAGCGCCGTTTGTTTTTCGGTCCAGCTCGGCAAGTTTTATCGAATTTGCGATCAAGTGTTAAATACCATTTATTTATTAGATATAATTTTCTTTCTCAGAATAGTTCAATATCAAATTCGGCAGATATGACTTATTCATGCCCGATATGACGCCGATCTCGGCCGATATGAACCAAGCATGAGTTGTCTTCTTTGGCGCGTTATTAGGCGCAACCGATTTGTTTACACCGAAACCGTTAACAGTTATTCATTGAATGCGGTCAGAAAAATTGACGTTTCCAGGTATGATAAAGTAGACTGGAGCCGAGTTGTGACATTAACATTAAGTGAGGATTAGGTGGATGAAGAGAAGAAACAAAATAATTTTATTACACGCCTGTTCTATGTAATCCCAATCGACAGCAACACTAAACCATGAGGAAAATGAAAATCTGTTCCGCACATATGTGCGGAAGGGAACTCGTTGAAGGACTACTTTTAAATAGAAGCGAACTTTCACTGGAATTTTCTACAAATCGTGCAACGCAATAACAAAATGAATCGCTAGCGATAGTTGAAAATCATCCACGGAGTTCCAATGTGTTGTTCTATGTGCCAGTAGGCACATGGAACACATTGGAACTTAGGAGAAGAAATTGCAGTAAGAGTTCTCCTCGCAAATTTGGTTGGCGATAAAATGTGTTCTTTCTGATGATAGTTGTCAAATGAATTGTTGAGTGTCCTAATCATTGTTTTCTTATAGACGTGAAGGCGTGTAATAAACACAGAACGACACACGCGTGTGAATGGCTTAATCGAGACCTCCGGCCTCTCGTTTTAACCTTCCGCGCTGTCACTCGTGCCATATCGATTAACCCATCCACACGCGTGTGCCGTTCTGTGTTTATTACACGCCTTAGCGTAAATAATTTGTTTCTCGTTGTATGCATGGAAAATGCATTGCAAACTAAGATTCAAAGTTGTTAGCGAAGATTCGACGAAAACCTTCATTTGGAGAGTCACGGAGGATTGCCCCTAAATTCCGATAAATTATATCTTTTGATTGGACAGAATGCCTTGGACAAATAGCCATGGCAAAGGGCGTACCCAACATCCAAGGTATATGTGAGCGGGCAACATCCAGGGTATAAGGGCACGCGAAATATCGGGAGTATATGATTTAAATGAAAGCTTTTCGAAAATTGAACCAGAAAACCTCCAAATAGTCACAAATATCACCAGATTTCTGATTTGCGGTTATAAATTAAATAGTCGAATAATTAAATGAAACAACTTGAGAAAAATAAAATAAGAGCAGATATCGTCCCCGTAATTTCAATGTGTTCTATGTACCAGTGGAACTCGAGGGACGATATGTCAACAAGATACTGTTTACTCGTTTCCTTAACGACCCAAGGGAGGTAACTCTATCTGTTGTCTTCTACGAATTTGGCCCAACTGATTACTGAGCGTGCGAAACGCGTCCACAAATTTGTTTCCGCTATGTTTCTATTGTGTCTCAAACGGGACAAAAACGCCTGCGGCTCGGTGTTTAAAAACCGACATCCAGGTATCAAATCTCCATATATCATACATGATGGCAGAGATAACTTATATTGTAACCGAAATTGACAAAAACATGGTCAAAGCAAAGAGGTCCTTGAACGGGTTACGTAATAAACAGGTGCCTGAATTTGATGACTACCTGGATGGCACCATTGGTGTGTTGAGTGTGTGTGTGTGGGGGGGGGGGGGATGTTTAAACTGGGGCTTCCGTCGCTGGAGCTTAGGATAAAACGGTAGAAATGAATGCCAAATAAATCATGTTGACAGAATAAGATTCACTGGAAATGGGGTAGTGAGATGGGATAATGAAGGATGTGGTTATTGGATGACACAATGGACGGGATTAGTATGTGATTTTCGGAGAAATTGGGAAGAATGAGGTACTATAAATCATTACGTTCGTTTTCGGGTGTTAAAAGGAGAGAAAGGGCTAGGGGATGTGGGCATTTGAAAACACCGGTGTAATCAAGACCTTGTCATATGCGAACCGCGACAATTCGAGGGCCGTTCGAAGTGCTATTGTTGTTACTGGCGGTTGAGGGTAGTGTACCGGCGACGTGCAGTATACCCTATCAAACTGCGTCACAGTACTCCGTCGTGTGGCCAGTCGGGTTTCAATGTCTCGCCAAAGGGCACAAATATGTCACCACTGTTGGGACGGGGCCGTAGGCCCTCTTTAAAATTGGCGTCTGCAGAGTTAACCATTCGCCAAATGCAACAAGAGGCGACAGTTGAGAAAATGTTTCTTGACTAACGGACTTTAAAATTCTTTTCCTCCAAACGCACTGCTTATATCACCTTCCAAAGGAAAAACAGTTCAGTGAAATTTAGTATTGAATGGCAGTTTCTGAGAATAACGTTTAAAGAAGTTGTATCTGATAAAAGGTTAATGGGTGTACTGCCACAATTCAATTCTTAAAATGCCACATTCATTTCAGTAACCTTAGATAATAATTCTTGTTTCTTTATAGTTTGATTTAGTATGTGACAGACAACAACTGGCGTCCCTCATCATAACCATTCAGCTCATTGGCACTGTCATATTTTCTCCATTCAGTGGTCACTTAGCAGATTTTATTGGACGGAAGAAGACACTGGTTTTTTTCTTACTTATTCAGTTCGTATTTTGTGCAACTTCCGTATTTTGCAGTAACTGGGAGACGTTTGCGTTTATGAGACTTATAATAGGCGGTGCAGTTTCCGGTCTCAATATCGTTGACACATCTCTACCGGTTGAATTTACTGGACGACAATGGCGTTCCTACGTCTCTGGTTTACCTTCATGGGGACTAGGTGTTTTGTTCTTCGCACCTTTGGCCTATTTACTGAATGATTGGAAGTACCTCAGTATTGCTGCTTCTGGGATAACATTACCGTTCCTATTTGGAAGTTTGTAAGTATTGTTTTAATTTATCACACACATGTATAAGCGGAGAGTATTTTATTTTTCTTAATCCCAGTGTTCGAGAAAAGGTTTTGCCTCTGGGTAGGATCCTATAATTTTGTAAATGCTGGGTATTTGTATGTAGACAACTTGGCCTTGATATAATACAGTAGTTGCTCTGGTATTGACAAGTCAGATGCAGCTTTCGGGCCACGGGTCTTATTCTGTCAGGAATTTAACTTTGTTATGGGCTCTTTGTTTACGCACTTTTTGTGGCGTTTGTGCGCAGTCAACCTACGATGGAAAGCGATGTCTTTATAGTCACACATATCTTCAAATATCCTTTTATGCTCTAATTATGGATATTCCAACCAAATAGAATTCAGTTCACCTTGACCTTTTCACATATAATTCTGGATGTCATCAAAGATTCGGCCAAATCAAGTCTCGATTGCGAAACATTTCTGGCGTTGTTTTATTAAAAATGAATGTTTATGGTACTTTTAGATTCCAAAGTTGCGATTATTTCATTTGGTCGGAAAAGCGAACCATGGGCTGACTTTTCCGACCTATAAATATTCCTGTCGAGTGAATTTTAACAATAAGCGACGGACTACTCGAGGACTGTCTTCATGTCATAACAACGTAGAATTCCTTAGATATTTAGACTGCTGACCTGAGAGTGTCGGGTCAGATAATAGTAACCAAAGGACGTATCTGAGCACTCGTTTTTAGTAAAGTGTCGTGTTTGCCTGAACACATGTTTATTACATATACGCGAATAATACACCACTGCCACCGTGGGCTGGTCGTAATACACGCGTGGGCAGTTGTGGCGTTGTGGGGGGCTAGAAGTTAAATCACCCCGTATCCTATTCAGACAACTGACTCTCAGGGAAAGGTATACAGGACATTATGGTAGATCTGACACCAGTATTAAATGATACACAATCATTCAGGTATTTCCCCAACCCCCCAGGCAATCTTAACACACTGTGGCATCTGCAGGACTGGGGTTAACTGCCCAGAAAAATCCCCAAGATGCGAACTACCCAAAATAGAAGGATTTACAATGTTGAAGTCTGAACGGCTGATTGAATATCTGTACTGGTATATTGAATGCTTCATGGTCACTGTAAATGGCCATTCGTGCAAGTATGGTCACTGTTCGCGGGTTAATTTACCCCAGAAAGTCAGCAATGGTCAATCTGACTTCACACGAAAGCACCATACTATCATTGTTGCAATTGGTTTGGTCTCTTTTGGGCATTCTCTTGTGGACCACGTAATGTACTGGTTCAGTATTTATCTGGTTAATACTAATGATAGGTTCATTTACTTTCAAGGTCCAGACTCAGTTGAAGCCCTTCATACAGTTCACAGCTCTTAGTCGGGACCCAAATAAAAGTACAGGTGGGAAACACAATCGAATATAAAGTAAGAGGGTTAAACAAAGATAGAATAATAAATGCTGGGCTGGTGTTTAGGTTGACCACAAATCAAAGTACGCAACACCACTCTCTATCAGTCACTCAAGGACGAGAGAATTATAGAGAAATATTATATCTCACGTGACCTTCTAAGCTCCTGATTGGACGAATGCTGTACCCCTATTTCATGTAGTTTGCATCCACAGAACTGACCAGGCACTACACCCAGGCACTACACGTTTTCTATTTTTAGCACACTACTACATCAGTTTTCTTTTCATACTGGGTGAATAAAACTAATCAGACTAAATTTAAATATCGATTCACAGAGGCACAATATCCACAAAACAACCCGGTAAGAAATCGTTGTGGAAAAATATATCGCTTTTCCATTGTTGAAGTCACATTTTCCGAGGCGTTCATTTTATTCCTTGAGAAGATGATCCATATCTAGTTTCGAAGAGAATGATCCATACTTGGGCACAACATTCATGAGAACGCGTCCGGATATGAAAAATCGTTTGTTTCGCTGCTCATATTATTTCGCTATTTAATTGTATGTTTTGGGCAGTAAACGAATAAATAATGGAATTCATTTGAATCTTCGGAGTTTTGTATCCCGTACTGACGCATTCGGTAATGTATATGTCTGACAAATGTGTGGAAATTATCAAACTGCGTTGTCAAATTTCGAAAATTTTAGCTTTCATTCGCGAGTTGCGCGATTCTAGAATACACAGTTCCGTTTGGGGGGAAATGTTTTGTTTAACCTTACGACCGATTCAAAATTTGTCTTCTGCTCATATCAATAAGCCTTGTTTTGGAAGACGAAAATGTTCTTTGAAAACTGAATGGTATTTTTTTCTATATAACGCTGGTTGGTAGGGCTGCTACCTTGGTAATAGATTAACAAATTGGACAGATGTTCTTCTTGATGGGTGTTCGATATAATATAAGGATTAGTGCATGTCTTGTCGTTGACTACGCCCATATAGTGCCCAGTGAGGTGGTGTAGTTCCCTCCGCTTCGCGGCGGGAACTACACCTCCTCATTGGGCACTATATGGGCGTAGTCAACTCCAAGCCATGCACTATTCCTTAAATATCACACAAATTCAGGATAACATGAGCGATTAATATTTATTACAATATAAATGTTTTGACTGAACTGATCATGTCAAGTTATCAAAGTAGGGAAATGGTCCATTTTAATTGTGAATATTTTACTTAAATAAATAAACAAACTCCCTAGAGTATATCTTGCCCAGAAATATTACCAAATGATGGAGTCTTCGGACTTTTCACTACGGTGTGAAACTATGTACAAACGCTTCGTTGTCAGTGTAAACAAATCTGGTAAGTTTTGGACAGATCAGAAAAAATCTACGGAAACAGAGCGGTTCTTTCAGTTATTATGACAGGTTTCACACAATCGGGTCAAGGTTGCGCATCTGTTGATGTGATATAGTTACTTCACTGATTAGTACCTTTATTGCTGAGTTCATCTTGATTTACTTTTAATGAGTTTGATGGCGTCCGCTAGAGTCGATGACCAACATGGAGACCCAGTCGTGGCAGTGCCCATCCTTATATACTCTACGGTTGTCAAGGGAAGAGCCCGTTGTCAGCTGGGTCGTAGTGAAAGAACACAGTGAACGTCAAGAGTGCACAGGAAATGGAGGAATTCCGTAGAGAAACGGGAGTGAGAACCAGCCGTACAACGTGCGTGCTGTCGCTTGTGACACAGGTGATTCAGAGGTCGAATACCGCCGGGAAGTGATAGATTTCAACAAGGAATGAATCCAACTCTTTTGCTAAAATAAAGCTATTAACACAAAAATATGGATATTACACGATCTACCCATCGATTACAGTCATGGTCAATCCGTAACTATCTTTTGTCAGGCTATGACAAACATATTTCAACGGTAAATTGACAGTTGAAGACCTGTGGGAGTGACAGAAATTACAACCCGTTGCCACTGAAATTTCCAAGTTTTCTTAAATAAATCGGATAACAAAGTCCAAAGTACCGAAATACTTACAAAAATAAACCTGAAGTAGAATGTCAAATGAAAGAAACATAAACCAAAAGTAGAATGTCAAATGAAAGAAACATTAACCTAAAGTAGAATTTCAAATGAAAGAAAGATAAACCTAAAGTAGAATGTCAAATGAAAGAAGAATTAACCTAAAGTAGAATGTCAAATGAAAGAAAAATTAACCTAAAGTAGAATGTCAAATGAAAGAAAAATTAACCTAAGGTAGAATGTCAAATGAAAGAAAAATTAACCTAAAGTAGAATGTCAAATAAAAGAAAAATTAACCTAAAGTAGAATGTCAAATGAAAGCAAAATAAACCGAAAGTAGAATGTCAAATGAAAGAAAAATAAACCGATTGTAGAATGTCAAATGAAAGAAAAATTAACCTAAAGTAGAATGTCAAATGAAAGAAAAAGTAGAATGCCAAATAAAAGAAAAATAAACCTAAAGTAGAATGTCAAATAAAAGAAAAATTAACCTAAAGTAGAATGCCAAATGAAGGAAAGGGTTACTTTCACATGGTTTTGAGCTATAGTTTTAAATAATGTCCACAACCATATTTTGCCAAATAATATTATTAATAATAATGTCAATAATGATGGGCAATGAATAACAATAATAATAACTAATATATTAACATATTATATTTAGTTTTTACTTTGGGTTAAGTGTGAATAAGCATAAGTACTAATAATAATACAAGTCACCAAACTTGACAAGATCTAGAGTTATTTAAATGCTTTTTTCAAAAAATGTTGTTTTTTGTCGAGTTTTACAAACATTTAAGGTTTTTTTTCTCTTTTAGTTTATTGTTTACTCTTTTGAAGCTTTATTTAATGTTAGGTCCAATGGTTCCGAGTCAGAGTTTCAGAAAAAGCCAAATACAGTACGTGGAGAGTGGATTGTAATGAAATCACCCGGGGAGGGGAGTTATCACCCAAAGTATCACTTTCAAATTCTGTACATTTGGACAAAGAACACAAGCAATGTTTCAATCAATGGACCTCCGGGTTAAACCCGGAGGTCCACTGGTTGAAACGTTGCTTGTACTTGTTATGCTTTGCAACAAATTTGCAATTATTGCTTGGTTGGAATCTCCACTCTGCGGGTGATTTAGTGATAATACACTCTCCACGTACTGTAGGGTGGTCGTGCAGGTTTAGTAACTGGGGTTGTATGCCGACATCTACAGTAACTTAGCAACTTGGTTCCTTTATCCAAAACTCCGCTAATTTGTTGTTTTTCCTGAAGGTAAACGTACGCTCTACTCTTTCTAGATGGCCATATAACCCTGGGGAATGAACCGTCGTTTGTAATTGTTTAGAGCAGAAATTGTTGAGGCCCATAATAATTGTGCAGTGCTTCCCTCCATATAATGATTTGTGGCCCCTAAAAAATAGAAACACAGAACGACACACGCTTGTGAATTGATTAATCGATATAGCATGAGTGCCAAGGTGGAAAGATAGAAGGAGAGGCCACAGGCGTCGAGTGTTATCCTTTCGCGATGACACAAATCCCATAGCGATTAACCCATTCACCCGTTAAGCCCATTAAACAGTGTTTATTACTCGCCTTCACCTCTATGAAAACGCTATTAGGACAAAGGACACTCAGCAATTCATTTGACAATTATCAATAAAAAGAACACCTTGTATCGCAAACCAAATTTGCTGGGGAACCCGTGTTACTATTTCGTCCCCTGAGTTCCGATGTGTTCTATGGGCCAGTAGGCACATAGAACACATTGGAACTCAGGGGACGATTTTCATCTAACACTAGCGATTCAAATTATAACTGCGTTGTACGATTTGCGGAAAATTCTAGTGTAATTTCGCTTCTATTTAAAAATAGTCCGTCAACGATTTCCGTTCCGCACATATGTGTGGAACAGATTTACATTTTCCGAACGGTTTAGCTTTGCTGTAGATGGGGATTTCTTAGATCAGGAGTGTAATAAAATGACTTGAGGCTCCTATAAAATAAAACCTGGGATCTGCTTATATCTAGCTCATCATTTAAACTATTTCTGGTCTGGAGATTGACGGGGTGGTACTCAGGGTCACTAGATCTGTTGGTGTTGGTTGGTTCTGTGGTTGTTTGTTCTGTGTGTTTACTGCAAATGGTAGGTATTGTCTCAGGGTGTACAAGTGTGCTAGTTGGTAGTTGAATTCTTGGCTCTGGTGACCGTGGGTATTGGTTAATGGTACTGTGTTAGGTTGTACTGTTCGTGCTAGTGGTCTGTGTATTGGTTTCTGCAAGTTCTGCATTCATTAGCTGGACAATTCCATTTAAATCAGCTGTGGTGGGTGAGGTTACATTTGAGATAGTTACTTCATTTAGTACAGTATTGTGGTCTTTTTGTAGTGTACACAGTTCTGGAAATGCAGGGAATTCAAAAAGTTCTTCCCATTTTACTGCAGGTTTCGAAAAGTCAATTCCTTGGTCTGATAACTTGACACTGACTTCTATTTCAGTTGGCTTGTTTACAGGTATTTGGCTGGTCATGTCGGTTGGTTCCTTAAACTCCTTTCCCACGTGGTCCTTTATGAATGTATTTTCTGTACTCGGTTCCTGATTTACTGGTTTTTGAGGGGTTTCACAGTTTCTGTTTTCCTGGTGTATTTTTTTTCTTTACTAATGGGGGTTCTGTGGATTTTGGGGGCAATTTTCTATCTCTTATTTTCTTCATATTCTCTATTCCCATTTCTTTTGTTGGTCTCTTTAGTATTTTCTATCTTCTCATGGTCCTTTGGTCTACACATACTGATTTCATATTTTTACTTCTTCTTGGTTGGTCCCATTCTCGATAACCTTCGTGCCTGGACCTTGACTGTTTGCTGACAGGTCTGGGTGCGCTGCCTCTCTATGTTCAACCCTACGATACGGTCTAACAGCTTGGTATTCACCGTGTCGGCAGGCGATTGGCTCTAGGTGTCGTTCTCTGATGTGTCTAGCCACTTGTCTTTGTGGAAAAATCTGCACCCACATTTCTCACACTGGTAATCATGACTATTGCACCAATAATTTTCCATCTAGAAAGAGAGTTGAACGTGCTTTTGAGTATAAAAAAATGAAAATCTATCGATTATTATCATTGTCATACAAACCGCATGCCCAGCTACATTAATTTTGTTTTGGACCTGTTTGCTTCCCCCTTTTCCTGGTTAAACCATCTTGTTACCCTTTTAGTATATTTCTTCAGGCGATTGTAATGTACAGTAACTGGTTTATTTTTCGGTCCTGCTTGAATTTGGTAAATCTGGTCAGAAAGTTTTCTCATTACAATGTAAGGTCCATGCCAATTACTCATAAGTTTACGTGACCGCCCCTTTCCACTAGCAAAATCATGTAGCCAAACAGCATCCCATCTTTATAGCTATACTTATCGGCCTTTGTGTCATAGCGAGGTTTCTGAGCATGATTGGCTTCAGCATTTTTTTCCTCACTATATCCTTATTTTTCACCATTTTATATTTTAAATTTTCTATGTAATCACATAATTCATGACCATCAATTCCCTCCTCACATCGTGGGTTTCCATAAATTAAATCTACTAGTAATATGGCCTCTCGACCCTACATCATTGAACATGGACCAAAGTTAGTGCTTTCATGTACCGAGGACCTATATGCTTACATAACTAACGGTAAATATTCATCCCAATCTCTTTGGATCTTTGCTACAAGTTTACTTAACATGTCCACAATAGGCATGTTCAGTTTCTCGACCAAATCGTCACTCCTTAAGTGATACGGTGTGGTCCTGGTCTTTAGTATTTTCAGTCTTGTACAGAGTTGGTCAAAAATGCGTGACTCAAATTGTCCACCTTGGTCCGAATGTATTTAGCTCGGAACTCTATATCAACAAATAAACTGGACCAGTAGTAGGGTAGTTACTGTTTTGGCTTCCGGATTAGCTATCGCGGAGACCTCTGCTCATCACCGTAAAACAGTCTGACACAACTAATATATACTTGTTTCCCTTACTCTCTCGGGTAAAGGTCCAATAATATCAAAGGCTTTTCTCTCTAACGGTGCACTTACAATATCTTGCTTCACGGCAGCTCCTGGGGCTTTTGAGGGACCCTTACTCGATTGATACTCCTGTCACTTTAATACAAAACTATGTACACTATTATGGACTCCTATCCAATAAATCTTTCACGAACTCTCGCTGCAGTTCGTGTAACTTCTACGTGACCAACCATTGGTTCACTATGTCGCAATTTCAGTCCTTCAACACTTTGGGAGAACTAACTGCCAAATCTTATGGTCAAATTTCTCATTGATCCATTCTCTGTATAAAATGCCATCAAGGATACTTAATCGTGCCCAATGTGTCCAATAACCCTTAAATTCCTCTGGTAATTGAGATACATCCTCCCACTTAGGTCGACTATTATATCTGCTCTCCACTTCAATACTTGAGATTTGGTAGTATCGTTATTTAAGCTTCTCATATTTCCTCCTTTGACTTGGAATTAATCCAATTTGAATATTGTTCGTCACTGGTTGTGTGGCCTTTTATCTCTAAATGGGGTTCATTTTCACTTTGGGGAGTTATATGGTCTCTCCCCCAGCTTTACTTCGTGTGAGCGCACGTACATCATGTGTGTTTTCACTAACAACTTCTGCTTCTGAATAATTATTTGTAGCTTTTATTTCTTTCTTATTGCAGTGGTCACATGACACGCAAGAGCGTCGAGATAGCCCATCTGCATTTGAATGTTCTTTTCCTGCACGATACTGAATTTTAAAATTATACGTTTCTAAATTGTTCAAACATCTGGCGAGCTGTCCTCTCGGATTTTCAAATTGTTTAATCTAACTTAATGTTCCATGGTCGGTTCTGCCTAGAAAAGTGGTCCCATTTAAATAATGGTGAAAATGCTTGACTGAATCAACTTCTTCCAGTAATTCCTGTCTTGTTATACAGTACTTTCTTTCACTTTCTGATTTTGTCTTCAGATGTAGTCATGGCTGCTCCACTCACCTGACTCTACATTTTCTTAACCCTTTACCTAACGAATCGGCCGTAATATGCAAATTCAGCAGTTGAAAAAAAATATCATTTTTTTAAAAAATGAAAAAAAAACATATCATGTGATCCCTCGTTGGAACGAGCTCGTCGAGCTCGTTCAAACGAGTTGTCACATGATATGGTTTTGTTGAAATTTTTTGAAAAAATGATATTTAAAATAATATATTTTGATATCGTCTGCGTTGGGTACAGGGTTTTTTATCCAGGAAAACACCCGCTGTTGTTGACATTATTGTACTTCAGTAAATACTGATTCAATCGAATCAATATTCAGTGTCATGTACTTTTACCATTGCTGCTAGAGTACGCAACAGAATGTGTGACTTGAATGTATTCCAATCACGAATCGTAATTATCTGACGTCATGAAGAGAATATTTTTTTATTTTCTGATGCGGTCTTTACACTATTGAATTATTTATTTATTTATTGGTGGTTAAGGGCACATACTTATGCACAATGGCTAAGCGTGACGGTGACACTTTTACGGGCGGAGGAAGCCGGAGAGAACCACCGAGCATCGACGAGCAACTGTCAGCTCCTAAACATTCTAAGTCTGTTCAAGCTCCGCTCAAGCTGGGTTACAGCGGTTGAAGCCATGTGCACCATCGACGTAGAGTACGCCTTAGAACACGGTGTCATCGTTCCCCATGGCTGCAACCGGGATGAAGTGCCTTGCCCAAGGACACAACGCGGGTCGTGCTGGACGGGGATCGAACTCGGGACCTCTAGTCCAACTATCCACCATTAAGCTACCGCGCCACATTTACGCCACTGAAAGTCCATCAGGAAAAATAACTGCAATAATTGCACTGCTAATGTTTGTCGGTAATGTGATACTTTCGCCACTATCCGCATTTCAACCCAGCTGCGGACCAGCCGTATGGTACACAGGGAGAAATTTAGTGAGCATGACTAACAGAAGAGGATCTGAATGCATAGATTGTCAGTTTATCGAAATGCCTTCTATGTGGACTGCCATTGGCAGTCCACAGAGAGGACATTTCGATATGCCAGCAGTCTAGTCTGCCACTGATTGGCCAGCGGCAAGAAAACAGCGTTCTTTCGTTTCGAAAAATTAAACTTTTCTCCCTTTGGGCCGAACTTGGGTCGGCGCGATTAGTCCAGGGCCCTCTTTGGTGCAACCATTCTTGCCAAATGAGCGATAAACATGATACACAAATGCAATTTAAATGCTCTCTATGTGCACTGCCATTGATCGCTCAGTTGAAAGGAAGTAGCGTTCTTTCAGTTCGAAATATCGAACAATTGAAAATGAAATTCTGAATAACCTACCCCTTTGACCAATACCAGCAGTTTGCAGCTACTTGTCGTTTGAATGTGCAAGAGAAACAAATCGACAGAACATAATTGTGTGGAGTATATCAGTGTATGGTCGAAAATGTTCGCCTCCCTGAACGTCGATATCTTCATCAGCTAGCATCTCCGTTACTTGTTGTCGACTAAGTGCTTGCACTACTATAATGTTCACACTTCATCAACTAGTCTCTCCGTTACCTGTTGTCGACTAAGTGCTAGCACTACTATAATGTTCACACTTCATCAACGAGTCCCTCCGTTACCTGTTGTCGACTTAGTGCTAGCACTACTATAGTGTTCACACTTCAGCAACTTGCATCTCCGTTACATGTTGTCGACTGAGTGCTAGCACTACTATAATGTTCACACTTCATCTTCTAGCCTTTTTCGTTACCGGTTGTCTACCTGTTCACACTTCATCAAATTGCCTCTTCGTTGCCTGTTATCGACTGAGTGCTAACACTACTACAGTGTTCATACTTCATCAACCAGCCTATACGTTACCTGTTGTCGACTGAGTGCTAGCACTATTATAATGGTCACACTTCATCAACTAGCCTCTCCGTTACCTGTTGTCGACTGTGTACTAGCACTACTATAATGGTCACACTTCATCATCTAGCTTCTCCGTTACCTGTTGTCGACTGAGTGATAGCACTACTATAGGGTTCACACGTCATCAACCACCCTCTCCGTTACCTGTTGTCGCATGAGTGCTAGAACTACTTTCATCAACTAACCTCTCCTCCACCTGTTGTCGGCTGAGAACTAGCACTACTGAAGTGTACACATGCTTCTCCGTTATGTGTTGTCGACTGAGTGCTAGCACTAGTATATAGTTCTCGCTTCATCAACTAACCTCTTCGTTTTCTGTTGTCGACTGAGTGCTAGCACAACTATAGGGTTCGCAGGGCCTCAACTGGCCTCTCCGTTACCTGTTGCCGACTGAGTGCTATCACTACTGTGGTGTTTACACTTCATCAACTAGACTCTCCGTTACCTACTGTCTGCTGAGTGCTAGCACTACTGTATAGTGTTCGCACTTCATAAATTAGCCTCTCCGTTACCTGCTGTCGACTAAGTGCCAGTTGAACTATTCTAATGCTGTCCATCCTGATCTGAGAGCCGATTTGATAAACTCCTGATGCTTGGTGTAAGGAAGAATGACCAGATACGGACACTACCGTCTTAAATTGTTTTCTCACACAGAATATGGATAAGTGCTTTGACGGAGGGAATTATGTTGACCACAAAACTTCCAATAAGAGTTAAAGCTACTGTATCATCCTCGTACAGAGAACCTTATATATAGGATTACCTAGGATTACTTCTATGTTGGAGAGCATTACTTTTACATTCAACTGTAAATAGGCCACCTCGTGTCGGAGCTAAAAATAATCACCGCGGTATTGAAACGACTTCCCAATTTTGCAAATGTCCAAGTAGCTATTTTATCCCCTTTAAATTTCTGTTTGATGCAATATACCCTCGTTGGCCAGTTTACCAAACATTGTTAAATGTATTTTGTTTTCTAAAGCTGATCACCAGGCAGCACATTCGATTTAATAATTCCCCAATTTGTGACTGCCTTCAATTCTGACTAAAAATAAATCAACATTAGTATTACAAACACAGACTTAATTCGTGAATTATATTTTCTACCTGCTACCTGTTTTACGCTATCGTCGTTTTAAAACCGCAATATGGCCTTAGATGCTGATTTGGCGCTAAATACCAGTAGATAAATACATTGTCACTTAGTTGTGTACGATCTCTACCATTCAGCCATCCAGTGTGGTGCAAAGGATACTACATCCTAAATACTCAAGATCCACTCGAATGATCAATCCACATCTAACTTAAGCGAACGTACGATAAGTAAGTGGTGAATTATTAAAGCTTTATCAAAGGTCCTATCCATGCTGACTTTAGAGCACAGCGTCCCTACCCCCCCCCCCACGTGTCATTGTGCCAAGACGGGTCATAACATAGCCAATGATACTGAAAGTGATCTTGAATACCACTAAATAAATACTTCTACCAAGAAAACTCAGAAACTTGAAGTAACTTGAAGTAACAGAAGCAACAAAAAACACCCACAATGAACGACACAACTGCACACAAAACACAAACAGAGGTTGCCTGGCCGTAAGGACAACGAGGAAAATGCAAACTGCGAACAGGGTGCAATTTCAACCTACAGCTTATCATACTTGAATACTAGAGGCTGCGCTTTCTCGTTGTGCATATTTGTTGTGCATTATTACTGATGTCTATAAGTAGTATATCATGGACGATTCGAGGCCTATCTCGGCTGTGGACCTCGGAAGTGACGTCATATCACGTGACTCAGTGGCGGCATGTTCGGCTGCCATGGTAGCCCGTCTGAGCGACCATTTGTGACGTCGTTGCCATAGTGATATGCGGTCTTAGTACGCATGCGCAGCTCGATTTTGTTAGGATGCGTTATTTATTTATTGGAATTTAACGACGCTTTCGACGGCCAGGTTCATCCCGCGTCGGCCAGTTTTACAGGTGGAGGAAGCTGTACTTTGATGACATTTCGAATGATTTTTTGCGTCAGATTAATGCTAGGTACCTATAACATTTCTTTGAGTTTCAAAATCTACGAATGCTCGTTGTTTATTTTCTTTACTCTATGAAGTTTTAAAATACACATAGACGATTTGAAGGGTTATAAGTGTTTCTTTGTAAAACGTTGACCACGCTAAATTACACCCTCATAAGAAAACAATGGCTAAGGTAGTAGGACTGCATGGTATTTGAAACAGGATATCGGTGTCGGTGATTAACAAAATACCGCGGTATACCGGTATATTGAAAGACTGTTCAGATTTACGAACATACGTACCATAATCGAGATTTGAACCACCACAATCGGAACATATCAGAATGCCTTGATGATACAGTTCGAATAATCCTTTACCCAAGACAGACGATATCAAAATTATTTTTTTTAACAGATTACTTTATTTAAGTTTTCAAAACAAATCAACAAAACCATACCAAGTAACACCTCATTGGAACAAGCTCGTAGAGCTTGTTCCAATGAAGGATCACATGATATGTTTTGTTTTGGTTTTTTGGGGGGGAAAATAATATTTCTTCAACTGCACAATTTCTGTATTACCCGGGATGATGCGAACAATTCGTTAGGTACAGAGATAATATTATTCTTTCCGGACTACAGTTAAAAGTTCAGGACATCTTGAAAATTGAATTGTGGGTAAATAAATAATGACGACAAACCGATATGTGTGCAATTACACCGGTAATCAATCGATATTTGTTTGATAAACGGTATGTATCGGTTTATCGATGTACCGTGCAGCCCTATAAAGTGTTCACTTGATTAAAATATATTTTACCGACCTTTTTTCGGCTATCGGTGGAGCGGAGACAAGGGATCGGTAGAGTAAGTTTCAGCTGAAGCAGAATGTTTGAGAAATCGTACATCTCAATGGCCTTCTCTACCGAGATGAGCCCTGTCATGACATGTATTACCAAACTGAATTGAAAACATGTTTTCTTTTTATACTCGTGCCCGCTTTACTACTACCTCTTCGTCCAGCACTTCCAAGACTGAACCGTTTGTTTAGAAGATAAACGTCTCTTGTCGAGTTAGACATTCGGGAACTTGACTATGGAAAGCCATTTGTGTTAACGAGCCCCGAATTCCCAAATGTCTAACCAAACAGGAGACGCTTATCTCTATTGTAATTCTTGTCATTGTTAGAAGTGAAAAAAATCCCCAAACCTGTTTTATTTGAAGAAAAACAAGATAAAATGTCAAAGTCGATCTCAGTCTATTTGCCATGATCGAATTTACAAGGTGAACATTAAAGCACGGACAACCGTTGCCATAGAACGCTGGGTGTGTCGATCTGTGATAGGAGCGGTTTAGTGCCGTTGCTGGCGCGTAGCGTGGATACAGACATGTTCTAATTGACCCGCTTATGGCCATTAGAGCACGGCAAGAGTGAATTTACCTGTGTTTAGAGCACGGACCCGATCGGCTCTCAGCCAATCACATTACGTGTCCAGGAAGAACAACGCGATCGAGTTTAACAGATGAATTACAATGTTTCATTAATTTAATTTCCCAGCTTCTTTTAAAATTTTTAAGCAAAACACATCTTAACCCTTTGAACACCAAAGGCCGTTTTTGTCCGGCCGAGTCATAAGCTACGTCAAAATGTCATTAAGGCGGGTGGCTACAAGGTAAATGCATGGTGTAGACCAATCATTATTTTCAACGTGCAGCCCTAAGTCTGCACGTTGAAAATATTAATTGGTCTAACCCCAAATAATAAATATGGACTCTTTCAATCGCTGCCATTGAACCGACCTGGACGATACCACAAGGGTTCATAGGGTTAAACAAGACTGTATGCACTTTTGTTAAAAGCATCAAACATTATCTCGAAAATTTCGCTTCACCGATAACAGCAAGTTGCTCTTGCCCATCACATAATATATTTCGTATTTTCTCTTACCGACTAATATATTTTAGTATAAAAAATTGCCACCTTCTTCAATTTTCATTTGTGTAGAGGTTTATTGTCAATGAAATCAAAAATACAATTCCATTTTGCATTAGAATTTAAAAACAATCAAGAAAATATCTTTTTTTTCTGGCATGCGAAATAGAGAAATGTGTGCTTGAAATGTCAAAGCAAACTTTTGGACACCCAATTCAGACACTGTAACAACCAGTAGTGTAATAATCAACCAATGGTGGAATATTAACCAGTAGTGTAATAAAAATTAACCAGTAGTGCAATAATCAACCAGTAGTGTAATACAAATCAACCAGTAGTGTAATAAACTTAACCAGTAGTGTGATACACATCCACAACAGTTTTGCAACAAAACTAGAAGATTTTTGGGGGTAGCTCAAATCATAGTTTGGATTCATCTTATCGATTTTAATCATTTTATCGTACGTTTAAAGGCGTTTTGCAGGTCCAACATCATTTCGTGGGTTCAATACGGCAAAGAAAGGTATTTTTATGATTTTTGTGTGATGTGAGTATTTTCTGGTGTTTAATGTCACTTTCTGCATTTGTGGCTTTATGTGAATTCAAAGTTGGCCCAATATTTATGATAATGTTGTGCCTTTGAGAGACTTCTTGCCCCAGGCATAAGTTGTCAGGTTCCATGATAACAGAATAAATCGTCAAGGTAACTAACAGGTGCTGAAGTATGATATTCAAGGACGTGTCTCCTGCGTGTTGTCTTCAATTATAATATTTAATACGGTCCTGACGGATCACTAAATGTCTCCCACACCCCCATCTCCCGCTTTACGCGTCTACCTTTGCGGGGGTGCTATCTTATTGCACACATTGTACGATTTATACTTATAGTTAACTATTACCCTGTGTAAAGGAACATCGATCTCATTGGCTGCTAAAGAAGAATTATTTCTATTAGTGCTGGGTGAGACATTATTTCTATGTGGCAAATCTCAATCCAGTGAGAGTTATTTATCCGCAAAGACCACAATTCGCCAACCCCTGAATAAGCTTGTTTATATTAAATCTGGAATTAGGAGGGGGGGGGGGGGGGTGGTTGCCCATAAACATTTCTGTCGGACATTTTCACATTCTGTCGGAAGACAATTGTTTAATTTGTAATAATCGAAAGCAAACAGCTTCAGAGTTTGAAATGTCAAATAATATATTGTTAAAGTTATTGAAAGTTATTGACTAAAACCAGCAACTGGACAAGTCACAACTGAGGCACCCGGCGCACATTTACCGCTATACTCCCCAAGCACTGCCATCCACCACAGCACCCCCCCCCCCCCCTCCCAATTCCAGATTTAATATAAGCAAGCTTGGGGAGTATAGCGGTAAATGTAGCGGTTTCACTTTTATTTTATTTCGTTTTAATATTTCGAAATAACAAAATAATATTTCGTTTAAACGAAATAATTATTTCGTTAAAACGAAATAAATAAGTTGGTACATGGGGCGATGGAGGATGTAAACAAGTTAGAAAATGGCGTGTTCGGCCGATTTTTCCCCAAGAATCAGCATGAATAATTAATTGTTCACTTCCATTTTTTCAGATAGAAAAATTATTGTGAACAATCAGACTCATGAAAATGAGACCTTTTAAAAACCGTTTTGAATTTTGTTCCCAACTTTATGGGGGAACGTCATAGGCGTACGGGTATTTTTTTAGAAGGGCTGAAGATTTGGACCGAAAAGTGATGCTAGAGGCATCAGTGAGGCAACTGTAGCCGAGGTGGGTAAGATGGGGCTGGCGGCCCTCTCCCACAGGAACGAAGCCGGATATTTAAAAATCCGACATAGGGGATGGGGTGGACGGAAGGACTTGTGCGTGTGCCGAAGGCATACTCAAGGTGTCCAACACTGAGGTGCGAGAGTGTATGCTAGGGGGTGTTCCCCTTCCGTTGGTGGGGATTGGGGGTCCTCCCTTGGTAAATTCTTTTAATTCTGAGGCTCTGAGAACAATTCTTGAGCCACCGGGTGCCTCAGTTGTGACTTGTCCAGTTGCTGATTTTAGTCAATAACTTTAACAATATATTATTTAACATTTCAAACTCTGAAGCTGTTTGCTTTCGATTATTACAAATTAAACAATTGTCTTCCGAAAGAATGTGAAAATATCTGACAGAAATGTTTATGGGCATCCCCCCCCCCCCCCCCCCACCGCACTCCCAACAGCATGGAACATGCTCTCTCGGGAATTTTTTTTTAAAACTGTTAGCTGTTAGGCCTGTGTATTCAAAGTCATCAGACGCATTATCACCCTGATAAGACCGTAGTCCAAACTTGCACCCAAAGTCCGTAATATGATTTCTTGGTGTGACACGTCCTGTGAGATGTACCACGCCAAAAAAATATATTACGGACTTTGGTTCCTAGTTTGGTCTAATGGGACGGTAACTCATGTAAAGACAATAGACTGAATGTTTGACACCACAGGTAGGTCTGTGAAGCTTGACAACCAAAATTATGAAAACTGCCAGAAAAAAATTGATTTCCCCGACTTCACAGCCCCACTCCCTCTTTCACCCCCGAGTCACTATTGTTGCGAAGTTGGACCACAGGGGTTAATCAAGCTAGTAAGACGAGCTACAGCTCTTACATACATATATTGATTGTTGGTTTAAATGGGGCTTATTGTTTTAAGTAATTTCTCTCGTAAAATTAGAAACACATGAAAATGCTATTCACAAACAGTCAGAGTTCAGAATTACTCTGGTCGGTACTCGGTGACGGCACCGATGATAGATTGATTGATAGGGACATTGTTTCCAGGCAGTCATATCTGTTAAAGCACTCCTGGGACACGCATGATTATCACATGTTACTGAACGTTGTAGGAACGTTGTAGAATCCACCACGCAATTCCCCCGGTTAACAGAAGCCCGGTGGAATGTGTTTTGTGGATTCCTATATGACTGCATGCAGCCTGTTCGATAATCTACATAGCAGTCAAAGAGTCTATAAATGGCGACTGTCACGTCAGAGGAATCAAGGGACTTTCCCCAAATATTCCGCTGACTGGTGATTACGCAATTTGATCTTGCATCAGAGATCTGGAGTATGTAACGACCGATTTCTGTATGCTTGATCAAGTTGTCTATGGGCTCCCGACGCGTACGAACCCACCTAGTAGAAGAAAGACGGATGCCGCCACTGGTCTTGAATGAACTTCGTTGTATTGTATATACCAGAGACGACAGCAGTCGCGGTGAGATTGTAACTTTAGATTTAATAAAATTGTAGATAAATGGAAAAATGGTCTTCGTTGTGCTGAACACGACAAGTTCGTGAGGTAACCAAACTGAACGAGAATCTGAAGCCTGTGTCTGATATCGTCTGGTAAGGAATCACTTTTAAAACGCCACGGGCTGATGGGACTTCGAGGTTGATGGGGTTTCGTAGTTCTCTCAGTAATCACAACAATCTGAGTCCGAACTTACGATCGTAGATCGATAGACTTTCACTTAATTCCGTAACAACTATGGCCTGTACGCCTATGCATCTTACAATGTCGTTCTCTGCTTTCCGTTACTTCTTTTTCTCGGAGATTTATAGTCTATCGGTATCGGGACTGCAATTGGAAGGTTTTTAGGAGGGAGGGTCGAGAAGCTACCTCATCAGACGCATTATCACCCTGATTTTCTTTCTGCCCCGATAAACCACGCTATAAATATATACGGAACAGCACCAAAAAACTCTGGTAAAACACATAGCGCGAAACACGGAGAGATCATAACGTTAAATGAGTGGGGAGTGTTTCAAGTGAATACCACTACATTTATTCCACAATAATTTTAATGAGTCAAATTCATATTTTGCTAGAATACGTAACCTCGTAACTTAGCTAAGTAAGCAGAATTTGCAATCGAAAAGTAGCGAAGCGGTGTAATCTGGCCCTGCTAACCGCAACAGATACGTATTTCGTTAAAACGAAATATTATTTTCTTATTTCCAAATATTATTTCGTTAAATCGAAATAAAATAAGAGTGAAACCTGTCACCTACCGGGCTCCATAAATTCCAGGTATATTCATTTCCAACTTTCACGGGTTTGATCCTTAAAATTCTAACTTTTGATATTTCGGGTTAACATTGGAGGGGCAAACATATACCGCTATACTCCCCAAGCACCGCTATCCACCACAGCACCCCCCCCCCCCCCCCACCCCATCGTTAGTTAATTCCAGATTTAATATAAACAAGATTATTAAAGGGATGGAGAATTGTTGTCTTTGCGGATAAATAACTGTCACTGGATTGCGATTTGACACAGAAAGTTGAAAACAATGTCTCACGCATAACTAATAGAATTAACACTTCGTTAGCAGCCAATGAGTTCGATGTTCCTTTTCACCGTGTAAAAGTTAACTAAAAATCGTATAATGTCAACAATAATATACACTCCCACCCCCCCACCCCCCCCCCCCCCCCCTCCGTAGTTGTAGACGCGTAAAGCGGGATATGGGGGTGTGGGAGACCTTTAGTGATCCGTCAGGGCCGTATTAACTATTATTATTGAAGACAACACGCACGAGACACGTCCTTGAATATCATACTTCAGCACCTATAAGTTACCTTGACAATTGGAACCTGACAACTTATGCGTGGGGTAAGAAGTCTCTCAAAAGCACAACATTATCATAAATAATTGGCCAACATTGAATTTACATAAAACCACAAATGCAGAAAGTGACATTAAACACCAGAAAATACGCACATCACATAAAACGCTTCAAAATACCTTTCCTCGACGTATTGAACCCACGAAATGAGGTTTGACCTGCAAAACGCCTTTAAAAGCACGATAAAATGATTAAAAATCGAAAAGATTTATCCCAACTATGATTTGAGCCACCCCAATTTTTTTTTTAATTTTGTTGAAAAATTGTTGGTTTTCATGGATGTTTATTACACTACTGGTTAAGTTTACTACACAACTGGTTATTACACTACTGGTTGATTTGTATTACACTACTGGTTGATTATTACACTGCTGGTTAATTTGTATTACACTGTTGGTTAATATTACACTACTGGTTGATTATTACACTACCTATTAATTTGTACTCCACTAGTGGTTAATATTACACTACTGGTTTATTATTACACTACTGGTTGTTACAGGCATCTAAACAACCATCTGACGTCAATATCTATTCCGTTGTGAAGATCGATAAATTCTTCAAATTGTACACCAAAATAAAGGGGAATAGCATTCTCAAATTTTGTAAATTAAAGTAAACTGACCTGGTAGGCGGATTTCCTTAACAATGGCGCGATCTCGCTCCGCCATAGCATTCGTTCCTCCAATGGCACGTTGTAAGGCCTTTTTACATTATCTTAATAAATTACCGTGGTGTGGTGTGCTGCTCTAAAATCAAATTGCTGCAGCCACAAGCTGTTAGAATGTTTTCTTACGGTGTATTTTATTGAATACACAGAAGTTTTATTAGCAATAAAAGTATTTGTCTCCGTGACCTTAAAACGTCAATTAACTGTTGCTCCACAAATGGGCGATGCATGAATTGATAAGCTGATTTTTGTTCAGTGTTACCCATTATTTCGGCAGCCGGATAGATCAACCTATTAACGAACATAACTAGTGACAGAGGATTGAGGATTACTCCGACAATAAGTGTCCAACAGTGATCCCCAAATTAATTTATGCAGACACTGGCGGTATCATTGTGGGTGGTTTGGTTTTTATCGCAAAAGATCTCACTCAGAATACGCGCAATTGGCAAAGGGTTGTTTCAGTTTAATGCGTCGGAAAGCAGGCAGAATTTTAAATTCAGCAAAAAGTAAAATATAATTTTCTCAGTGAAATATTAGATTTATACCCTTGTACTGCATCACTACTCGCCTACTTTTGTAAACAAATGGATGTCGAAAAGAAACAGTAACGAAAAACACGACTGATTATAGAATTTCGGAGGTAAAAAGTCTGGCATAATAAATACGTTAATGGGACATTTAGTTGGTAGACACGGTATCACATGAGGCCCAGCTAGAACAATATTCGCTCGTCTAAAGTCTCGCCTAATATTGCTTTTGATTCTGTCTGTATTGTGTAATATTTCATTGGTGAAACTAATTTATTTAGTCCACTAACTGCAGAAAGTGGGGCGTGCTCACATAGTGATTTGATCAGGTAAACGGCAGCTTTTGCAATCACAGTACAACACCTATTTTGTTGTTTATGGTTCCGACTTCGTGCTGATGAATATATGTGTTATAGTGCTGAGAGATGTCGGAAGTACTGAGGTATACACAGTGTGTGTTTGTACAGAATCCTTCATCGTGATGAGTAGGTTCGCAATAGAAGATCCTGCACAAATACGCTGGTCACATAACACTTTTATCTGCCATTCAGTTAAAATCCATGATTTTAATTTCTCGAAAAATAGTCTGAAATAGCGACACCCAACCGATCAAATTAATGAGATTCCGTTTTCCATTCTCCCAACACAAAAGCACTTGACAAAGTTCCTTCAATTTGAATGAAATTATATGGAAATATATCAACAGTAAAGCTCATCCCAATTTTGCGTTTTCCTTCGAGCAATGATGTTTCAGAACACCTTTAGTGTTTAATTCATCGGGTTCCCCAAGGGTTACGGAGGTGGTTAGAATGAACAACTAGGGAACTATATTTTTGTAAGAATCTCTATATATATACATGACGTCGTTTCATTTATAATTTGACGTCACCACATTTATAATTATTAGTAGCGCACACATCCCAATGAGATTGACGTTGCATTTCAACGTTTATTCGCCTGTACCTTCAATTATTGCGATTCCTCTTCGCTTTTTGTTGTATGTCTGCATGGTTGATTGTTCATTATTGGATCGTGTTATTTAAATCAATATGGAATGTATGCTGGGAGAAACTTGACTCATGATCCACAAGCCAGGCATTTTCAGGAGAGCAATTTATCCGCTCGCCTTAAAAAAATAAAGGAGGGCGAAAACTAGCCCTCCTGGCCTTAGAAAATAATGATTACCATAACAGCCTATTTTAAAGCCCACACCTTTTCAGATCGCTACTATGTTAGTGGTCCCTGTAAGACGGCCACACTGCCTCTCCCACATCACCGGGCCTTGCTGAGGTCCGGAGTCACACCCCGGGCCTTGCCGAGGCCCGGAGGTGTGGGGAGGCAGCGTAGCCGTCTCACAGAGACTACCTTGTTAGCAGCGCCAAATAAAATGTACAAAACCCACGAGGAAGGATTGATTAGTAGTAAAGCTTCATTTTTCCACTTTTAACATTTTAAGCCTGAGGAGAGCTAATCGCTCCCCTAGGCCATGCGAGGGGAGCGATTTTTAGCCCTCTTTAAGAATGCCAGGCCTGGATTCGTGGCAGAATTATCAGTTTTGAAAAGAAAATTCATGGGATGGCCATAAACAGTACTAACACGACCCGCGGAGCCAAGATTTTCGTGAACATGCACATTTCATATGCGCTTAATTGAGGAGAAATGTTCGGATTCCAGAAAATGGTGGCCAAATGAATAGCTGTAGGTAAGATGTTCGACTTTTGATGTTGCTTCCGCTTTGATGCCAGTACATAGTTGTTGACACAAGAAATAGTCTTGCTTTGTGGCACTTATGCTGCTTTTTCTGCCACTGAATCCGGCCGTCTGTTCCATATTCTGCATAATTTGTCAAAGTGTCTGGACCCCAACCGCTTGACATGTATACCACTGGCCATCATTCAACTTTCTTATGGCATATACTGATATAGAATGGAGTGGGGCATCACATTGTTTCCCCTGTTCGAGGACTCTTTTCAAACTGTTTGAACGCGAAAACAAAGCATTTATCCGAATCCCCTGGAATGGCGTATCGTCGCCTGAGTGTTATTTATATTCATTTATTTATTGGTGTTCAAGGTCACATACTTATGCACAATAGCTAATCATGACCGTGACAGTTTTATGGGTGGAGGAAGCCGGAGTACCCGGAGAGAACCACCGAGGAACGACGAGCAGATGCCAACTCCCAACATCGTAACTCCACATTGCAGCCCATGCAAGGTTAGATTGGTTGAAGACATGCGCACCATCGACGTGCAGTACACCTTAGTACACGGCGTCATCAAACCCCCATGTGGACAATCGGGGTTAAGTCCCTTGCCCAAGGACACAACGCTGGAGTACGAATCGATTGCTCAGACGGTCACCCATCCGAGGACTAACCGGGCACGACGTTGCTTAACTTCGGTGATCTGACGAGAACCGGTTACCGCAACGCCACCGCGCCCCCGCCTGAGTGTTAGAATGTTATATGTCCCCTATGGGACATAGAACATTCTAGCACTCAGGCGACGGTATGTTGATGGTTTGAATAGACGGAGGTGAGTTGAATTACCTGGTCCTGTTTCAGTGTTCCTCTCAAAGAATTTCAAGTATCTTATGACATCTTTGTCAGTTTTCACTTCAGATTGTGATTTTCGGTATCTTTAACCGTACCAAAACATTTTATATTGTAAAGCCAAATCTTATTTAGGAAAGCTTATGGGTAGTGGACACCGACGAACCCCTCGTCAGTCAGAATGTCTCCCACCCCCCCCCCCCCCCCTCTCTCTCTCTCTCTCTCTCTCTCTCTCTCTCTCAATCAAATGGTCGGATCTGTTTAGTTTCCTATTCTTTTCCATTTGCTTTAGTTTCTTCATCTTACTTGCCGTTACGAGACGTGACGTTTCAAATTCACGGTCTGTGATAATGTTATATCTATATTTATGTCCCCACAAGAATCATTCAATACTTCTGTGATAATAAATAAGAAGTTAAACTGTCCAGTTCGTGTTCGTCTTCTTTGGCCTTCCGTGTTGTCAAAACAAACTGTCCGATTAGATTACCCAACTGTTGTAGTGGAATATTCAGAATGGAGTCGCTTTGCGTAGGACTCTTCTCAACGAAAGATGTTAACGGTCTGATTACGCTACGTTTCCAAGCGGTGTTTACATTTTTCATTTTATTAACAACAATTTCCTTCTCATTTGCATCTATTTTGAAAAACTAGAGAACTTTCGAATTCGTCTGGTGGTTTGGGACTGAAGCTGCTGACGTTTGTCCATTGCTTGGGGTGGGCTCCCTACTTGTGTACCCCCATAACGGTACAGGTGTAGGCGATACCTGATGCAGAACACTCGAGTCCTCGCAGGAGAGTCAGGGTCCTCCAAGAAATCTACCACTGGGTTCAGGAAAAATTGTCTGGGAAACCATCGCCCCCCCCCCCCCCCACCCCCACACTCTAAAATCAGTTGAGGTAAACATTAACCAAAATCAACTGGTTTGAGTGAATGTGATACCAATTGGATTAATATATACTCGACCTATTTGATTTGGGTTGACTTTTAACCCAACTGATTGTGGAGTGCAATAATTATTTCATTAATTAATTAAACTCATTATTGGAATTCATCTTATATATTATTATTTATAACTTTCCAAAATTAAACACTTGAAATATAAATCTTTATTACTTTACAAAGTGTGATTTACTGGGATTTCCTGGGTTTAATTATAAACGATAACTTCACAAGTGAATTATGCAATCAACAATTTGGGGCATGTACCCGTGCGCGCAATCGAAGACGCTTTGCCGTGGGTATAATGGGTACTTCATTGTTGTTTGTTTTTTAACCCTTTACCTAACATGAAAAGCAGACGACGCTTGCCAAAAACAATTCTTGAATAACTATTATTTCATTTTTTGTCTCAAAATTATTTCACGTAACCAGTCCAGTCAAGCGATTACTCTCTATATGACTCTGTAATTTAACCGCTAAATATCACTGCTGTTTGACGATCTTTTCTTGGTCCACCATGTGGAATCGGATTCCGCATCACTTTAGTGTGACGGAAATATTTACGGGTGCGTTCGAATTCGCATAATTAGCTTTTCCGGTCGCAGAAGGTACTTTACTCCTAAATAGAATGGGTGGGCTCGAACGGCGGTTGCAAAAATAAGTGTAAACAAAAAATACTTCTTTTTCACTTCAGTTCAATTTCCCAAAACAAAGTTTGAGGGAATTGTTAGCGCTAACATTGGCATGCGATGTTGAACTATAAGTCATATAATAAACATTTTATCGCTACTGTGAAGTGATATGGGTCTTTGCATCACATCTCGATGAGGAGGTCAGATCGCAGGATCAAACTCGACACAAAGACCCAGATTACTTCACTATCGCGAAAATATGTAATATTAATCGAATACAGAATAGAAATGTTGAAATCGATGTTTGTTTTTTTACAGTTTTGCAGACGACAAACAGATCGGTAATTGCGAGCTTAATTCAATAATATCATTTTCAAAAGGTTTAATGGTAAATATTCGACCGTTTTTTGGAATGTTCTGGACGTTAATGCAATTAAATCTGATCTTGCTCTTTATTCACAGTGAAATTCATGTCGAATTAGGTAGTTTCAAGGAATTAATTTCCTCGTAGCTGTTGTTTTCATATCTTTGCGAAGAGGTGAAGGAGATTTTTGTTTCTTCCTGCGAGAAAAAACATCAAAAGGGAAATTCCCAATACAAATAAATGAATGAAATAACCCGTCTTGCGCATGCGTTCGTTTCTCCCAACATCATGAGACTTGTATTTTTGCTGCAATAACGATACAAGATCTTTTATCGCCGATTTTTTTATCGCTACGGATATTGCAGTTTGCGATTGCGTTTGTTGGTAAATAGTAAATCACCCGCTTTATCACACTGTCTGCACAGATGTCTTAAAATATTTTATCAAACACATTTGCCAAAATACAAGTGGCGGGCATCTGTCTCAGCTGCCTGGGTAGGGGATAAATATAGTATAGGTTTTGCTCATTGAATAAAAAAACAGTTGCCATTAGTTCCGTCAACATTTTGGTAATAAATCCCCATGTTTCATTGGGTTTACAAGGAAATGTTCAAATAATTGTTATTTTATTCTCCAGCGGTCATCACTCCCTTTCAGAGCAGATGCAGATCCCATTCCAAATAAAAGTCATTATCAGGGTTATCTGGGGCACGATGACGCCGTGTACTAAGGCGTACTGCACGTCGATGGTGCTCATGTCTTCAATCGCTGTAACCCCGCTTGAGCGGAACTTGAACAGAGTTAGAATGTTGAGGAGCTCACAGTTGATCGTCGATGCTCGGTGGTTGTCTACGGGTACTCCGGCTTCCCCACCCGTAAAACTGTCACGGTCACGATTAGCCATTGTGCACAAGTATGTGACCCTAAACACAAATAAATAAATACATCAAGATTATCTCTGAAACCTTGCGACGTTTCAGTTTGAATACGTTTCTTGCATGTGTGTGTACATTTTCTTCATATAACCTTTCCCTCTTTCATAAGCACATCGCACAACCCACAAATGTTATTGTTTGTGGACTATGTTAGGTTTTAGCGAGAGATTTACAACACCTGTGAATCGTTGACTATTCAAGAGCAATAAATTCCATACCCACAAGATACATTATTAATCTAGCATCTGTTCAATTGTTACTCTTTCAAACTTAAGTTTCGGATCGTTAGCGCACTCGGGTTTGCTTTGGTTCATTCTATTTACAGTTAAAACTAGAAGTCCTGTCGCGAACTGTGCTCTTATCTAGACTTAATTGCGCGTATGAATTGCGCACAGTTGCCATATCGAATGGCATCCAAAGCACGACAGGTTCTCCTGGTTACTCATAGCAAACACAGGCAATGTTTCTGCCAATGAACCTCCGGGTTGCCCGGAGGTCCATTGGCTGAAACATTGCTTGTGCACAGGCCATATGTACAGAATTTAATAGCCTTACTATGGTCATAACGCGTAGAGAGTTAATTCGTAGATCAACGAGCTATTTGTTCGCATTTCATGACAGGACTTCTAGTTTTAACTGTGCCTATCTAAATGATTCGCATGTTAAGCAGATTTATGCCGTTACTGCGGTGCATCACCTCATTCAGCTATTTCAATGCGGGTATCCACATACTCCCAGAGTGAAGTCAAAGATCGTTTGTTGGATGCTGTCGAAGTATGATATTGACATACCTTACTTCTTGTTATTGGTTATTGTATTTGTATTTTAGGGTGGTGGGTGATTGGGGTGGTGTTTTTTTTAATAGTAATCATCACGTCCCCATACTGTGAAACATTCGAATTTTTAACTGTGCATTCCAGAATTGTATTTGTTCTCCTTGCGGATATAACTGACTAGATGGCGTTTCGTCAATTTTACAACACGACGAAAAGGCAAAACATGCAAAAACGTAACCATTTGAACCCGAGCGGCCGATTCCATTCTAGGATCCTGATACGACCCAGATTAATAGAGTAGACAACTTCTTCGATAATTTGTACTGTAGACCAATACATATTTTCAACGTGCAGACGTAGGTCTGCACGTTGACAATATTAATTGTTCTACCCCCCGAACGAACATGGACTCTTCCAGTTGACGACATTGAACTGCGATAGAAGATACCATCAGTGTTTTAGGGTTCAAAGGGTTACATTTTCCTTTTTTGTCTTTTGGGTGGTGGTCGTCTGCATGTTGAAAATATTAGTTGTTCTACCCCCCGAACGAACATGGACTCTTCCAGTTGACGACATTGAACTGCGATAGAAGATACCATCAGTGTTCTAGGGTTCAAAGGGTTACATTTTCCTTTTTTGTCTTTTGGGTGGTGGTCGTCTGCATGTTGAAAATATTAATTGTTCTACCCCCCCCCCCCCCCGAACGAACATGGACTCTTCCAGTTGACGACATTGAACTGCGTTAGAAGATTCCATCAGTGTTCTAGGGTTCAAGGGGTTACATTTTCCTTTTTGTCTTTTGGGTGGTGGTCGTCTAGTAGTAATCATCTGCCTTCCATACTGTGAAACATTAGAATTTGTAATTGTGCATTCTAGAACTGTATTTGCTCTTCTTGGGGATATACCTGATTAATGGGCAGTTGTCCTTTCGTCTACCTACAGTTAAAACTAGAAGTCCTGTCACGAATAGTGCGCTTATGTAGGCTTAATTGCGCGTTGGAATTGCGCGCAATTGCCATATCGAATGGCATCCGAAGCACGGCAGGTTCTCCTGGTTACTCATAGCAAACACATGCAAAATTTCTGCCAATGGACCTCCGGGTTACCCGGAGGTCCATTGGCTGAAACATTGCTTGAGCGCAGTCCATATGTACAGAATTTGATAGCTTTACTTGGGCCATAACGCGCACATTAACGCGCATATCAATGTGCTATTTGTGCGCATTTCATGACAGGACTTCTAGTTTTAACTGTAACAACACGGTGAATAGACGACACTTTCAAAAACTTAAATTTTCCTTTTTGTTTAAAATGTATAAGTTACGGCCACCCACCGTGTGTATTTTTCTTTATATTTCTTACCGTTTCAGAATTGAGCATCTAAAATGTTGGTGTAATTTTGGGAAAATTCTGGAAAATAACCAATATCTCACTCTCCAACGTGACGTTTCTCAGAGTCCTTTTGCCGCGAAAGTTTGTACGAAGATAGAGAGTCTTATCACTTCGCTACACACTTCGCTATATAGCTTTATCTCTTAATCTTTTTGTGAGTTACTGACCCTTCAAGATTTGTAGTAATCTCCTTTTGGTAAAATATATTACACCACACCTATCTTCATAAAGATGATTCACAGTGGCACATAATCGTGTGTTTTTATAATTGTTGTGCGCGATGACAGTGGTGAGCAAAATGGGTGTCTGTACACTTCCGGGTTAAACAAAAATCTTGAGACTTTCTATTTTAACTCTGTTTTTAGTCTCGTGCAATAGCATACAGGCATACTCAATTCTATTTACACGGACACGTGCTGGTAGTCGACTCTTTGCTTTCTGCCTCCCAGCCCCCTTTATTGTTTCTTTATAACTTCGGGATACCTAGTTATTGAGATGAAAGGGCATACATTGCGTTTCACGTCTCACTACGGAAAGGAACTGATATTGTCGCGAACACAGAACACGAATGCATGGGCGTCTGCTGATGAAAACATTGATCTCTAGTTTCGTTCCAGAAAGTATTAGATGGCTGCTTGTCCGTGGAAGACTTGAAGAGGCCAAGCAGGTTACAAGACGAATAGCCGCTGTCAACAGAAGACCTTGCCCAGATCTGAACATGCTTGATGAACTGTCGAAAACAGTGAACACGAGTACAACACACAAGTCGTATACGTGTTTAGACCTGTTCCGAACAAGACAGATGCTCAAACCGACGATGCTGCTGGCGCATATATGGTAATATGTTCATTTGTAATGATGTCTTTTGCAAAACCGAATATCATTCGGCAGTATCACGTGAAGTAGTTCTAACGTACGAAGGAGAAAACTATGGAAGCGTATTGGTGCCAATGTAGTGTAATGTTTTCGGGAACTTATCTCCTAATTAGGACTTAACTATCACCTAATTAGGAGATATTATCTCCTAATTAGGACTTATTATCACCTAATTAGGAGATAAGTAGCACCTAATTAGGAGATAGTATCACCTAATTATGACTTAAGTATCACCTAATTAGGAGATATTGTCTCCTAATTAAGACTTATTATCACCTAATTAGGAGATAAATATCACCTAATTAGGTGATAGTATCACCTAATTAGGAGATAGTATCACCTTATTAGGACTAAGTATCACCTAATTAGGAGATATTATCTCCCAATTAGCACTTATTATCACCTAATTAGGAGATAAGTATCGCAAATTTCATATACTGATGCCAGTGACTTATTGTACAATTCTGGGGAAAGTGTGTTTAATAGTAGGCCTTTACTCTACAAAAGTGGACTTTCCGAGACGCACGGTTTGCAACGCACCAGGTCAACTTTTCAGGACCATGCACGATGAAGCACCATCAGGCACATGCGCTGTCGCACGTCTTATATTCGGATGTCTGCATTTCATCTCTCCTCCTTCACAGTCTCTGTCTTAAACTCGACACTAGTTAACCCAAAACAGATTGATCATTCTAGGAGAACTGCTCATTGTTCTTCTTTTGTTTATGTCCTGCTCGGATACAAGATGTATCACACCATATGAAGCACACATGGCCATCTGTCGAAATGGCTGACACAATTACAATACCCGTGTAACAGGACCCCCCCCCCCCCCGGATAGCCCCCGCCCCTGGATACCCCCGCCCCCACCCATGACACAATTTTCGTGATTTATTTTGCATTATTTGCTGATGAAATGGAGAGAAAATTGTTTTTTTTTTGCAGATTTTGTGTGGATACCTTGCCCCCACCCAGTAGCCGACCTATGACAAAAAACATCATCTCAATATTTTCTCAACTCTTCCGGTACACATTGTGATGCAATTGCGTGAAAGATATTTTTCAGATATAAACACCGAATATGGGTTGGTTGGATTGGGGGGGGGGGGCGGAAGATATCCAGGCCTAGACATCCCCCTTCCCTCCCCACCTTTACGTCATGAAATAATGTCAAATCAGTGATAATAGCGGGGGATGGGAGCGGGATGATGTGCAGGCCTGGATACTGGATACCCCACCCCCTCCCAATTCAACCAACCCTGACTCAATGTTAACTGGTTGAGTGCTCGTAGCCCATATATGGGCTTTACTCTGAAGTTCAGGTACCTCAACTCAAAGGCTTCATATTCTGTGGATGCACTTTCTGATATATTTGAAGTAAATTTATTAAGTCTATAAAGTTTTGTCGTGTTACAATTTATGGGAGAGTGTCTATAGGCACCCCCACCACCACACACAGCCTATAGGCGCTCTCCCATAAATTGTAACGAGGCAAAAACAGGTGAACAAAGTTTGACGACTAAAAATAATTTAGCACTCTACCAGTTAATGTCCAAGAAAGTGTTTTCCATGCCCTTACATGACAATATGAACCAAAATAGTTGAGAAAATATTGAAATATTTTTTGTTACAAGTCAGGCTACTGGGTGGGGCCAAGATATCCAGGTTGGAACTGAGAGAAAAAAAGATTTCTGCAAAAAACATTTTTCTCGCCATTTCATTAACAAATAATGTTAAATCTGAGAACAAAAAAAGTTTTTGTCACGGTGGGGGGGGGGATGCAGGTCTGGACCCCACCCCCCACCCCCAACATTCCCCATTCCAACCAACCCTAACTCAGTGTTTATATCTTAAACCATTTTTTCTGTCCAAAACGTTTTGCTCGCCATTTCATCAAAAATATTTGTGTCATGATGGGGGAAGATATCCAGGCCTGGATATCTTCCTCCACCTCCACTTTCCAACCAACAGCAACTCAGTTTTTATATCGGAAACCAATTTTTGTGCCCAATACATTTTCTCGCCATATCGTTATCAAATAATGTCAAATGATTGAAAAAATCTTTTGGGGGTAATGGGGGGGGGGGGGGGTGTCCAGGCCTGGATATCTTGCCACCCCCTCCCCTCCCAATCTAACCAACCCCGACTCAGTAATAGTATTTCTTATCTGAAAAAAACGTTTTTCATGCCATTACATGACGATATGAACCAGAATAGTTGAGAAAACATTGAGATGATTTTTTTTTTCACAGGTCGGCTACTGGGTGGGGCAAGATATCCAGGTTTCAAAAGAATAATATTTTTCTTCTCATTTCATAATCAAATAATATAAAGTGTGTGGAATTTTCTTCTTTTTTTGTCATGGGTGCTGATATCCGGGGGGGGGGGGGAGGTATTTCAGAATATCTTCTCCCCAGAAGGGGGATATCATAGGATATCTTCTCCTGCGTGGGAAGATATCGGGGAGGGGGGGGGGTGGCACAACGGCTTTGTCGGTACATGCGGTTATGCGCCCACCCATCCCCACCAACAAGATCAGTGAACAACTTAATGATCATTAATTGAGTCCTCATTTCAGAAAGAACTAGACACCATTTCTGCACTTTGGAATTCACATAGGATCCGATCGTCGAAGAACGCTCACGGTGCATTTGGCAAACCTGTTGTGATGTATTTAGGTCCAGGGGTGTATGGAACTCACGACTACATTCTTCCAGCTGAACATCGTAAAATCGCCGCATGCTATAATATCTCCTAATTAGATGATACTTATCTCCTAATTAGGTGATAATAAGTCCTAATTAGGATATAATAAGTCCTAATTAGGAGATAATATCTCCTAATTAGGTGATACTTATCTCCTAATTAGGTGATAATAAGTCCTAATTAGGATATAATATCTCCTAATTAGGTGATACTTATCTCCTAATTAGGTGATAATAAGTCATAATTAGGAGATAATATCTCCTAATTAGGTGATACTTATCTCCTAATTAGGTGATAATAAGTCCTAATTAGGAGATAATAACTCATAATTAGGTGATACGTATCTCCTAATTACGTGATAATAAGTCCTAATTAGGAGATAATATCTCCTAATTAGGTGATACTTAAGTCCTAATTAGGAGATAAGTTCCCGAAAACATTACACTACATTGGTACCAATACGCTTCCATAGAAAACAAGTTGTTTGGAACATTTACAAAAATGAACTATCTTACCGTTACCACCGATAAAAAAAACTAACACTGCTTCTCTCCAACGCCGCAAAGTTCAGCACTTCTAACATGATTATTTATTTATTTATTTATTTATTTATTTATTTATTTATTTATTTATTAGCTCACATGACTGAAAGTCAGGAGGAGCTTAAATGATCACTTTTTGTCCGTCGTCCGTTCATAGTCAGTCCGCCCGGCGTGAACTTTAGATTACCGACTACTCTTCATAAACCACAGGACCAAATTGAATCAAAATTGTACATGCATGTTCCTTATCATATGTCAATTCACGTTTGTTAAAATAAAGTTGCCCCGCCCACATAGGGCACCACGAAGGACATTATTCTGGTAGCGCCCATAAGTTGTTTTCAAAAAATAAAAAATAAAAATCTTCTTCTCCAGAACCATCAATTGGAATTTTTAGATATTTGGTATATAACATCTTATGGTAAGCCAGGGATTCATACCTCGTATCACGAGGCCATCTCGAATAACGCGTCACACAGCAACTTTAATAGATCATATCTTCTCAAATATTATTTCCTATAACTGCCTATCCAGAATAATTATCACAGATGTCTCTGACCATTTTGGTACATTCCATATAGAAAATAATGCCCTCCAAAAGGATAGACCAAACAATGACCTTCAAACGCAGTTTCATTGCTGCGGACTTGGATCACGTCTGTCGCAAAGCGATTTTTCGTGTATCTACGAAACAAGCTGCCCAGATGTAACATATGAGAGTTTTATGAATATCTATTCTACAGCTTTTGAAAAGGTATTTGGTTGGGTTAGTGTCCAATTGAAGAAACAATATATTAAGCAACAGCCGTGGATATAGAAAATATAAGAAATTATAAAAACTACACTAAATGTTTTAATAGAATTCAAAAACAAAGTAAAGCAATGTACTTTAATAAAATATTAAATGAAAATAAAAGTAGCTTGAGACGAACATGGAAGATATTAAATGAAACAATAAATACAGCCAAACGTACTGCTAGTATGCCTTCTGCTTTTGTCAAAGATAATAACCACGTTATATATGCTCGGTACGAAATAGCATATGAATTCAATAACTTCTTTACAAACATAGAGAGACGCACCAGTGAACAGCTAATACAAACATATAAATCTTTTAGAGATTTCATAGATTCTCCTTACCCAAATATTTTTTTCATAACACCTGTTACCCCTGGTGAAGTAATACATATTGTTAAACGTATGAAGTCAAAACATTCTGAAGACTGTGATAGCATTGCAACATATCTCTTGAAGTATAGTATAAATATATTAGCCCAAACAATTCCCATCAATCTTTTACCAGCGGAGTTGTGCCAAACAGAATGAAAATCGCCAAAAGTATCCCAGTTTTAAAAATCAAGGACGAAAATTTAATAATTACAGACCAATAAGTAGTTTACCCACCTTCTCTAAAATGTTAGAAGAACTAATGGCAAATAGAATGGTTATCTCTCTGAACACATTTGATATTTTCTACCAACATCAATATGCCTTTAGAAAAAAAACATAGTACCATACATTCTGTTATGCAATTTCTCAGACATATTGGTATAAAAAATAACAAACCAACTAAGGACGTAACATTAGCTGTATTCATAGATTTTTCAAAAGCCTTTGATTCGATAAATCAAAGTAAACTGTTAAGTAAATTGGCAGGATATGGATTCAGGGGAATTAGCAATGACTGGTTCAAAAGTTACCTATCCAAATGACTGAAATAACATGAGGGGTTCCACAGGGCTATGTACTCGACCCCCTTTTATTCCTATTGTACATGAAATATATTTGTCGTTCAGCATTGTTGAACCTGCTCTCTTTTGCAGGTGACACAACAGTTTACGCATTTGGTCCTGATGCAAATACCTTAGAAATATTCATAAATGAGGAACTAAAGAAACTAAGCGACTGGTGCTCAGCTAACCGGCTTGTTTGGAATGCAAGTAAAACTAAGCATGTCGCTATAAACCCAACTCGTAATACTGGAGGCGTAGGAAACCTAAACATACATATACATTACAAAAATATAAAACGAGTAGGGCAAAATGACACAGAAAATTCACTGAAATTCCTTGGCATTAACAATGACGATAACCTTTCACGCAGTGCTCACGTCTCACAAATATGTTCTAAAATAGGGCGGATTTACGCTCTAAACAAGGTGAAAACATTATTGCCGCATTCGTCTTCGAAAATGCAATATTTTACCCTTATCCATGGTCATCTATTATATGGAATCCAAATATGAAGTAACGCACGGGCAATTCGAAAAATACTTATCATGCAATAACGCTCAGTTCGTATTATTATTAATTCTAGATATAATGCTCATACTGATCCCCTGTTTGTCAAAATTAATGATCTGTTCACACTCTAAGTCTGCCTCTTCATATTCGATTGGGAAAAGGGGAACTTCCTTCGCCATTCCATTCCATCAGGGCACAATTCACAAAGAACTACAAGACAATCAGAACTGCTACACATTAGTAGAACCCGTACTAGAACACTTGAAGGTCTTCCACTCCACACGTTCCCTAAGTAATGGAATGAATTGGACCCCGAAATAAGAACTATTAGAAACAGAAAAATATTCAAAAGATAGCTAACACAAAAAATCCTTTCCCATTATACAAATAACGTAGAATGTGACAGCCATTATTGTCGAGATTGTAGGTTTCATAGTACCAGTTAATCCTATTTTTTCATAATTTTTTAAAATTCTTTAACGTAATGGCCAAAACCGGCCAGCGCTATTCTCAAACATCGCCAATTAATTTTCATTATTTTTTTCATTTTTTTGTCTCAAAAACATAGGTTATGACCCCTCGTTGGAACGAGCTCGTCGAGCTCGTTCCAACGAGGGGTCATAACCTATGTTTTTGAGACAAAAAATGAAAAAAAATAGTTATTCAAGAATTTTTTTGCAAGTGTCGTCAGCTTTTCATGTTAGGTAAAGGGTTAACAAGTATGTGAATAACTAAGATTCCACGTAGTCACTAAACCAGGACTACTTTATCATAAGGCCATATTCCTTTATTTTTTCAAATCCCATCCATGAAACAACAGCAAAGCTAAATCATATGTATACTATCTCCTCTTAGCAATACTAACCCTGTCTGACTCGCCAAGCCCAGAACCCCTGATGTTAAAATAGAAAACATTAAACCCAACAGGTGTTATATTACAATTTCACAAGTAACTATTCTCTTACGGTTTGTGTGCAGAGCTGACAATTGACTAACATCTATCGGAGATTGCAGGTAGACAGCCAATCTGGCTATGTCAACTCCCAACGTTACAGATAGTGGTGCTGTTCTGTTCTATAAATGTATCTCTATTGCAGATTATAATAATGTATATGGATGAATGACGATTATTATTTTGTATCACATTGTATCTAAGTCGTTAAATAAATTAATCTAACCTCTCTAACATCTTTGGGGAGGGGAGTGGGGGGTCAGGTTCACTTTTCTTCAAATCGAGTTCATGGGTTCATATTTGGGCTCCCTATGGAGGCCAGACATTTAACTTAGTGTAATATGAGGAAATTTCCTTAAAAAATTCTCCAGATCCACCGGTCAGAATGATTTCATATTTGGTATACAACATCTCTAACGGGATCAATACCTGGACTCACTACAGGAGCTCTAATTTGAACTGCATAATGAGGGATTTCTTAACAGATGTTTTTCAGATGCAACAGTAAGAATCCTTTCATATTTGGTATACAACCTCTCTACATAGGTCAGATTCTCGTTTTTTCAAATCGATTCCTGGGTTATTATTTGGGTTCTCTCTTGGTCCCCTAAGTTTTAACTTAGTGCAAAGTGAGGATATTTCTTTAAAACCCTTATTCTTCATATCCACCAGTCAGAATTCTTTCATATATGGTATATTACATATTTAGGGGGATAAAATTCAAGTCTGCTCAGTTTGAGTCTCTGGCTTAATATTCGGACTCTCTATGGGGGCAGGGGAGCAGGTTAGGTTCATGATTGTTCAAATCCATTCATTGGTGTTTTTCCTTACTATTTGCCTTTCATAACTTCATTCCCTGTGGTGCTGATGAATCATAACAATCAGAATGTGACACCAAATACTTATTTGAACCACTTTGTCAGATGAGCAATTAAGGCCTCTTATTTATTTATTTATTTATTTATTTATTTATTTATTTATTTAAAGTCATTCTCAGCATCTATGTCTATCATACCTGTTCCGCACACTGCATTTACCATGGGGTCCTATTTTAAAAGTGAAGCAGAACTTGCGTACCTATTTATAATCTTTATATACTACTTATATATTATCTCGTGTCGTGGGACCATAGGCACCGGAGTTTAAAGCCTGGCTTCGCTAACACAGGAGAATAAGAGTGCAAGAGTGTTTCTCTACAGAATGTCAGCCCATTGAAAATTGTCTCCCCAACTTATGTTAGAAGGAAATTATTTAGAGGGACAAGCGTTGCGGTATATTGCTCATAAATACACTTGACGCATGTCGAGATCGAATTCAAGACTTCCTGGCCTGGAAACTAACGTAGTGAGCAAACGTATTTTTTTTATTCCTCCTGCTGTTACGAAGAATGGGTGTCCCCTAGCTCAGGTGGCAAGTGGTTTACCGAATCCAGAAATAACACCTATTTCATAGAAAAACACGTGCACGCAAAGCTTCAAGTATATGACTTCCGTTGTGCACACGTTTTTTTCAAATAATGTGGACACTTCGCGAGTTGCTGAGCAGATGAAAATGAAACTTAGCGTGTGTTTCACCGAACTCCACCACAACTAGCTCTATTAAGAGCGTAAGAACAGGTGTTCCAAATGCACCTATCATCAACTATGCCCACCATGAGTTCAGTTACCTTGCCATTGCCATCAGCGATGTTTCGTATGGGTTCGGCGCGAAGAGATAATTCTATTCCAGTAAAAATGTGACTCTTCTCGGAGAGGTTGGACTAGACCACAGTAAGTCTGAATTATTAACAATGAATGGCAACAGTGCTTGTCACCATGCATATTTACTACTAACACCCTCGCAGAGAGGTTCTGTTAAAGTATTCCGCTGCATAGTGTCCCAATCTGCTAGGAGAGGCTACTGTTTATCACCCTTGAGTCAATGACGAAACAGCAAAATACTTTCGGTTATTTCGAAGTACCCTAACACAACGTCCACTGAGTTCCAATGTGTTCTATGTGCCTACTGGCACAAAGAACACATTGAAACTCAGGGGACGACAAGTTGCAGTCCTTATTTTTGATCATACAGGGGCTAAAAGTTAAATACATTCTCTTTTACGAAAATTGGATTTTGATAATTTTTGTACAGGTTTTCGGCTGGAGTTGCTTTCACTGGTATAACGTATGGTGTCGTTAAACTTTCCGGTAATCTATATATCAACATGTCTTTAAACGGATTGATGGAAATACCTGGTACCTTGATGTCGATATATTCTAGTAACAAGTGAGTATTGCTTCAGAATCCATCTTTATTTGTCGAGAAGCTAAATTTTAAGGCTGTCGAAGAACAGATTTATATATTTCTAAGTTAAACTTTCAAATATAAACCAGAATAGTCATGGCGGAAGCAGTCAGGCAGATTCTGGGGCGCCGGACTAATATCCTAGAAATATGTTTGAGGTTGTAGATTTATTTTACTCTCTATTTATGGTCAGTTTCTGGGCGGTCGTTTTGCTGAATGCGAAAGAGGGGCTACATGAGATGAGGGTGTGGGCGGCGTACCCTTCAGATATTAATAATAATAATTTTGCGTTGAATTCCAATTCAGGGGCCGCAGTGGTGTTGCGGTAAGCGGTTCTCGTCAGATCACCGAAGTTAAGCGACGTCATGCCCGGTTAGTCCTTGGATGGGCCACCGTCTGGACGATCGATTCAGAGTCTCGCGTTGTGTCCCTGGGCAAGGTACTTCACCCCGATTGTCCACATGGGGGCACGATGACGCCGTGTACTAAAGCGTACTGCACGTCGCTGGAGCGCATGTCTTCAACCAGTCTAACCCTGCATGTGCTGCAGTGCGGAGTTCCGATGTTGGGGAGCTGGCAGCTGCTCGTCGTTGCTCGGCGATTCTCTCCGAGTACCCCGGCTTCCTCCACCAGTAAAACTGTCACCGACACCATATGACCTTGGCTGTTAATGTGTCGTTAAACCCTAATAAATAATAAGAATTCCAATTCAGATTTTTTAAAGTCAATGGGTTTTTAGTGTTATGGTCGCGTTTCCCAAACGGTCCGCAAGCACGCCGATATATTAGGATTTCCTGAATACATTTTTCAATTCCGACTGCTAAGTTTTGAAGTGAAAATATATCCGCACAATCCCACGTTAAACTGCAGCTTTGCCAAACTCGAGTGTGTTTTTCCGCGTCCGCGTGCTGGAACATTTCGAGGACTGGACGTTTTTTGTTACGATCGGAATGTTTTAAATCGCGCATTTTGATTTTTTGTACAAATTTTAAAGGCACAAAAATATATTTAACAAATTAATTAAATCAATTAACCCTTTACCTAACATGAAAAGCAGACGACACTTGCAAAAATAATTCTTGAATAACTATTATTTTCATTTTTTGTCTAAAAAAATAGGTTATGACCCCTCATTGGAACGAGCTCGACGAGCTCGTCCCAATGAGGGGTCATAACCTATGTTTTAGAGGCAAAAAATGAAAAAATAATGAAAATTATTTGGCGATCTTTGTGAATAGTGCTGGCCGGTTTTGGCCGTTACGATAGGTAAAGGGTTAAATAAAGTTTAGAAAGACAGACTGAAGTGAAAAAACGGGGAGAATGTGAAAAAGTACTCATGTATAAGCATTTTCTAAGATTTGTTCTATAACGTGTCTGCCAAACTCGTGAAAGAAAATATTTATGACGTGTACAGTGGAAATGTATGTATTGCAACAATCCAAGCAAACCCATCTGTCAGACCATGGAACACACAGATGCCATCGTCATATGTTTTACGCCAGCATCGGAAACGCTCAATGAGGATAAAGTAATAGTTAAATAACTCATGTGTCAATGGCATATCTGGGGTTCGAACCCACGCCGAGAGAGTTTCCATCGGCACTAACCGCCAAGCGAAACTATACTGAACCACGCACACTACTCGCCCCCGACCGGGGGCCGAGTGGTGTGCGTGATTCAGTATAGTTTCGCTAGGCGGTTGATACCGAAGGAAACTCTCCCGGTGTTGGTTCGAACCACCCTCGCCATGCCATTGTAAACAAAACCAGCATCCTATCTTAATTCTATGGCGTCCGGGAAATTTGAAAAAAGACAAGTGTAGCTGATTTCTTCTGAGTTGCAGTTCGTAGAATTAAGTACTTAGATGCAACTATCTGATGAGTATTTTATGTTTCGAAATTCCGTATTTCCGGAGAGCAAATTATGTAAAACAAGATGATCCGAAAGATATATATATATATAATATCACTATTTATAAATTCCCGTTTTTATTTTTTTTTTCTATATATAAAAAGAACATAGAAAAGTAAAAGAACATTATAATAAATTAATTTATAATGTTTAACGGGAAAACATATTTCCCAAATTAAGTTAAATTCTTATTAAATCAATTGAAACAATGCGCTAAAATCATAAGATCGTGAAACCAATAAAAGTGTAAAATATATTTGAATTGATCGAAGCGACAAATGCAGAAACATTGAAGAAAACTGTTCCCATCATGAGACTCAGAGCTCGAAAATTGGTTTGAAAGTGTGAAGTAATTCTAAAAAGGAGAATTGTCGTCGACATGGTCTTCAAATGTGGTTTGAATTCTGCGGAAAATTACGAGGAATATTTTCTTGAAAGGGAAATCTGACAGAAAAACTCACGAGAATACAAACTCTGTTTGGAAAGCAGAAGAAAATGAAAAGTCTACTGTGATGTCGACGAATAAAATATCGGTTTCGATAGGAGAAGAAAAGATACATACTGATTAAATAAAAATAGCAAACAAAACTTGAAGTGAACAACAGAAAAAGGAAAGCTTTCGTGATTGCCGCTACAGATTCGCGAGGAAGAAAAATATCCCCAACATAGACGATAAATACAGATTATCATGATAATGACCTGTGATTTGAATCAGATTCGAAGTGGTGTTCAGAATGGGATCTCAACGAGCCGGCATTGCCGGTGAGTTGTGATCCCATTCTGCCTTTCACCGAGATTCCGATGCAAATCACAGGACATGCACATTATCATGATAATTCATTTATCTAACAATTCTGTCACATAAACAGATTAAATCTTAAATTATTAATGCAGTTTTGGGAAATAATGTTGGGCGAGAAAAAGTTTTAAAAAACCCATATTTTATGGAACAATATTGTGCACTTTAATAAACAATGAGTAATGCGGTCACCACAAATTTTCAAACTTGCGTTGTAAAATTATTCACTTTCAATGTCACTTCCAATGATGATACGCTTGAATTTACTAGTGTGCAATATTTAATTGTGCAGCTTCTATTTATTGTGTGTGTGTGGGGGGGGGGGGGGGGGTGGGGGTGGGGGCGGGGGTCATTTGCTATTAATAGTTCTGTCCCTAATTGTAAGGAATTTTGTTTTGTATTTTTAGCGATCAGCTGAGTCAATTACTGAAACGCACATAGAATGTATTTATGCGCCTGTTATGATGGCCTGTCCTATTACCGGAAGCGAGTCGTCTATATGATATGGAATCAGAATGAGTCGTCTATATGATACGCAGTCGGAACACATTATGTGATATGTACCATTTCGCGTAGTTTTCAAGCCAAAATGTATATGTCTGTTAGATAAACATCAAGAATGAATGATATCGAATCTCCATAGATCGGCAATATTGGGAAAAAAATATTAGTAGAACTGATAAGTCGTTAATTCGAAACGCAAGAAAGTATGGTCTTATTTCCGAAACTAAGAACCAAAGATATTTAAATCGTTTGGCATTCCCGGTCGCGAGATGTGCAGTTCCAAAACATTTATAGATGTCGTGAAATCGAATGTGACGAATTTGTTCCGCAGAACGTGGGTCGTAGTGTTAAGTTAAGGTGGAAATGATATTGATATGTCTCATCGAAAATATCAGACTTCCGAAAAACCAGATGGTTTCTGAAATAATCGAAGGTTATTTGCAATCTAAAGTCAGGATTATGGTCGAGATTTCGGGAGGGGAAGATATTTTCGTGATAATGTAAGATATTATAATGGAATCTTTGACAACATTTGACAACTCGAAACTTTCCCGATGACGATGAATTTAAACAGCCTCATATCAATTGACGCCTGTCCGTACGATTACATGGATGATTTGACAAGTCGTCACTACCTTCCAAAGAACAATTTTATTTGAAACTTATTGACATTCCCGATGCAGATTATGACAATGGTCAAAAGATGTGGACATTATTCAACAGGAAATCAAGGAGAAATTAACACGATTTAAATTTGAAAACGGATATCCTTATCTTGAGAAACGAGTTCTAAAATTTCAAAGATGTTTGTTCGAAACATTCCGATCTAGATCATGCGTGGTACAGTTAAAACTAGAAGTCCTGTCATGAAATGCGCACAAATAGCACGTTGGTATGTTAATGTACGCGTTATGGCCCAAGTAAAGCTATCAAATTCTGTACATATGGCCTGTGCACAAGCAATGTTTCAGCCAATGGACCTCCGGGTAACCCGGAGGTCCATTGGCAGAAACATTGCATGTGTTTGCTATGAGTAACCAAGAGAACCTGCCGTGCTTTGGATGCCATTCAAAATGGCAATTGCGCGCAATTCCAACGCGCAATTAAGCCTAGATAAGCGCACTATTCGTGACAGGACTTCTAGTTTTAACTGTACTTTACAGCCCCAATACTGGCTTGGGAGGATCTTATGAAACTGACTGAAGTAGAATTGAAATTGCTGTCGGATGTCTCATGTTCGCAAAGAATGTCAGAGGTACCATATCTGTCGTGTTTCACAGATACGCGAAAGTCAACAATTATTATGCGAAAGTCTTCGATCCGAAGACATCAGACAATACATTACATATTTAGACGCTAACAGTTTGTATCTTTGGGCAATGAATCGACCGATCCTCACTAGAAATATCAAGTGGATGAAAAACGAGAAAGAGATCGAAAATTGGAGACATTATCTGTGTCGTTTGTAAGTAGATTTGGACAACGATTCTCCACTCCACGACCTGTATAAAGAATGTCATTCAGAGAAGAAAATCTAGGAATTACCGACCTGAAAAAATCCCGAATTCATTCGACAAAAGAAGGACATGGTCTGCTACGAAAATCTGAAAGTATATCGCGATTATGACAAGGCACTGATGAAGATACATTGCATCATCCGATTCGACAGGGAGGATCGGATGGAAATATACATAAATTACAACATGCATATCCAAACCCAGGCCAAGGCCGAATTAGGGGAGGATTTTTGTAACAAACAATTCCTTCTTCATAAAAACGCTGAAAAACGTACGGAAACGAAACAACATTCATCCCATCACATCGAAAACAAAAACGCGCTAAAAATATGTAGCGAATCCCAAATAGTACTATCAAATGATATTTGTCCAGCAATTGGTGGCATTGCACATGGAAAAGACTCAATAGACGTTCAACAAACCATTGTATTTGGGACGCACATTTTATAATTTAGCAAGACCTTGCTGTATCATGTTCATTAACATTACTTTAAACCAAAAAAATTCGAACACCGGACTCTTGTTGACAGACACGGACCATCCATCTTACAAGATAGGGAGGAGAGAGTGTAATAAAGACATTATCCAAAGTGTGAAACACGAGCAATATATCTCTCGATCACACTTCGAACATCACGCTGAAATTGAAGAAAAAGGTGCCCAGCAAATTTAATTTGAAAATTGAGGGTGACGAAATCATGGAATTGGTCGGTTTGACAGTGAAATAATAAGCTCACACCACCGATCAATGAGAAGCCCTCAATGATGAAAAAGGGTTATCAAACGCGTTGTTCTAAATGACATAAGTTCGAAGAGTGCAAGGTTTGATTGTTGGGAGGTTTTTCAATGCGGAAAATGATGAACATGAACCAAAGTGACAATCACGACATATATGCTGATGCCATCAATAAGATTTAGCTGATGACTGACGACAAGAAAATTATACCACCGGATAGAATAAGCACGTCAGCTTATGAACATTACGTGACTGTTCCACAGACGCTGGGAGATACATTGATTCCTTAAAATTAAGAGAATTGAAATGTGTACAGAAAGTGGCAATTTGATAAGGATATAGAAATGGAAAATGTGCATGAAGAAAAAGAAAATAACGAAGATCGAAGATAACAGAAAATAAAAAAAGAAACAAATTAAAAATTTTGAACATATCAGTAGAACGTAACACCTTCTACTGATATGTTCATATTTCTTCTGTTTTCAAATAAATTTAAATAACCAAATGCTAATAAATGAATGTCAAATTAATGTCATTCAAATAAATCCTTACCCAACGTAGATTTTTTAGAGGCGTTCAACGCATCAAAGATAAAATACTTCTGAGGTGTCTTTTCTCGAGATGCATTACCTGGGGGTCCTCTGCGAGAAGAAAAGTGTGGAAGTTTGAATCTAGACAACTTCTAAGGTGACGGTACTCACTGGCTAGCTTGGTTCAAGAAAAAAAATATTTTATTGCGATAGTTGCGGTATCACATCACCTTAGGAATTAGATAATTGTTGAAATCGTCCATCTTTAACTATAGGGAATGAACCTTGAGATAAAGTGTTTCTGAAGATTTTTATCCCCCCCCCCCCCCCTGCACGTGTAACATACGTCTGTCCAGGGTGAGATAGCAGGGAAAGACAGATGTATCCCACCCCACCCACGTGACGTTATACATTTATAACGTTATTATGACGTTGTGCATATTGTATCAGTTTCTTGCTACTAATTCATCAGAATGCCGTGTGATCGAAGTTTGATGCTCTAAAATTCTTCAAAACCCAAGATGCCACCATTCCTAATCGATTGCGTGGTATATACCTTTGGTATATACATAACCTTTACATGCTTGTTCCGTTGGTGTCATTAGTTTTTCAAAACAACGAATACCAAATGAGTTGATTATATCAGCATGTGACCGCCGATTACCTCTGGCTAACGTAACCGCTGTATGGTGGGGGGGGGGGATAATCCCTGATGGGTACGGGTGTGGGATGGGAAAATCTCACCCGAGGGCAAATAGCTTGCCCTCGGGTGAGATTTCCCCATCCCACTCCCGTACCCATCAGGAATTATAATAGTCTGATCGTTGTTAAGTGATGTTCTTCAGGACATCATTTTCACGCTATCCCCAACGATATATATACAAGATATATTATCCAACTTTATCTTAATTTATTAAAACAATCTTTCTTTAATTTATATATTTAAGGATTTAAAAAAAAAAATAATTAAGATAAATTTGGAAGAAACGATGTTGCAAAAAAGACGTCATCGTCGACAGTGGCAGTGGGATTTCTACGGCTAACTTGAACAAACATTTTCGTCAAAAGCTATGACTCTTGACAAGAACTGTTGAACATGAACTCCCAGAAGCTTTATAATCTTCCAGAACTGGGATATCTCAGCAATGCCGTTACTAAAATTATTTGGAAAAGAGAGGCACAGATTTCGAGAAATACTTGAGATATATTTACGTGGATAGGAACATGAATGGCAATCTAGACATGAACTCGAAATGATTAGTGAATCTCAGCAACCATAAAGATCCGACCGGTGTACCACAGAACTTTATGCCGACAATTCCCTCAGGCACTTCAGTAACTAAATTAGAGATTGTTACATAAATAATATATCTATTTCACCGAGAATGTAGATATACCCATTACTAGAAATCCGCCCATCTCTCACAGCTAGGGATATCATGCGGCATTTGGTCGATTCGGCTAATATAGCATGGAGTGAACGGTTGCTGCAGTGGATAACAGACTCGCTCCTGTGACACCCAATCCCATAGACGCGGTTATGCGACCAACGTCCACCGCATTTGCGAGACTTACGGCTCAAGCATATTTTTTTATGAAGCGTTAGATGTCTGTTTCATTCAGTCATCAATCTGGCATAAATGATTTGTGTTGCTATTTTATATATACAGTACGTGGAGAGTGGATTGTTACTAAATCACCCGCGGAGTGGAGTTATCACCCAAGCTATAACGTTCAAATTTTGTACATATCGACAAAAAACACAAGCAATGTTTCAGCCAATGGACCTCCGGGTTTAACCCGGAGGTCCATTGGCTGAAACTTTGCTGTGCTGGTTATGCTTTGCAACAAATTTGCAATTGTTGCTCGGGTGGAATCTCCACCCTGCGGGTGATTTAGTGATAATACACTCTCCACGTACTGTAGTGTAAAATAATTGTAGAAAAAAAGAAAATAATTTCTCTATTAACAACAAAAAATTTACTTCATTTTATTTATTTTTTGTATTAAGTTGTCTCGCCATTTGGATCCATCAAATTAGTTTCTATGCTGTATGTGGTGTCTAATGTCATGTGTAAATATATTATGTTTGCTCTCGAATCTTCTAGCCTGCAGAATCATTCAGAAAAAAGAAGAGATCGTGGGCTGTACACTGCTATTTATGAAACTTCCCGCAGTGACGTCCACGTTTATTAAAATGTTCTTGACGGGGAGAAGTTCGACCACTTATCCATATGTCTCGTTAACCTTGATATACATGGTAGTCGAATCATAACAGACTTCCAAAAGTATCGTCCACTCGATAACTTTCTCAATGCATAGTATGATTTGTAAAGTATAGGCACTGGGAGTTATTTTAATGGACCCGTGACCATTCATCTTCATTTTCGTCTCTATGAAATCACTAAGATCGACTATGTCGTGATTGCCTTTCGGAATGCATCTCGGACCAACTCGTTTCATTGTTGGGAAAATATTTGAACAGATTAGTCATCTCTGTGATGTAGGGAAACGAATAGAACGTTTCGAGGTTCACCAGTGTCATTTCTTATTTCTTGTATTTTTCATCTCTTGCAGTGGGATGAATTTCTTGGTAAAGGAGTCTTGTTATTGCTCACTATGTCTTGTAAATAACTTTTCTTACCTGTATTCTGGGCTCTCTTTTCATACGTTTCTTGTAACATTTCTTAAATTAATTATGATTTTTTAAATTAATTACCATTTCTTAAATTAATTAGTATTATTTGTTTTTTTTCATTTTTTTTTAATTTTTTTATCAGAATATACAAGTCATGGAATCTGTTCCTATATTTTTCATCGCATTTGTGGCTCATCAGATCAATGACCCCTTGGGAACTTTGACCATCCCCTACTAGGCAAGTCCTCATATACATTGCCACTTCTTTCAACACCTCAAATGTATCCTTTTCTATGAGTATGTAGCCATAATCCCCATTAAAAACCCCACCATCCTTCAGAAAAAGCGATATCAGGTCACTTTTGAAATTGATTTTCATGTCGGCCATTACTTCGATCTTTTCATGTTTCTCCGCCTTCAACGATAATTTTTTTTTTAACGAATGTTATGACCGTGCTCAAGAATCCTGTCAATAGGTCAACACCCTCTATCGCCAACACGGCTGGAATTTTAACCATGGTTGATAGGAGATCCATTCCAGCCTAGCCCAAACAAATGGATATTCTGATGACAGTCAGATCCAGTCCGTTCACTAATTTAGTCATTCACGCATACTTCTTGTTGAGCGATTGATGTCTATCTCTTTCCATTGTTAAATAATGCTTAATTTTATTGATCTAATTGGTGCGAAAATCGTTGCCCCTATCTCCAAAGGAGGTGTCATCAGTAACACAGTTGGTAACTGGGGATATACATTGCCACTTCCTAATTCCATTTTTCGATTTTTTCTTTATTCTTATTTAATATACAGTACGTGGAAAGTGGATTGTAGCTAAATCACCCGTGGAGTGGAGATATCACCCAAGCTATGCCTTTAAATATTTTTACATATCGACAAAAACACAAGCAATGTTTCAGTCAATGGACCTCCGGGTTTAACCCGGAGGTCCATTGGCTGAAACTTTGCTTGTGCTGGTTATTCTTTGCAACAAATTTGCAATTATTGCTTGGGTGTAATCTCCACTCTGCGGGTGATTTAATGATAATACACGCTCCACGTACTGTATATATGTAAATTATTATAATATTGAGACTAAGTTATTTCCCTTCTTTCCAAAAAACAGTGTCTCATGATAACAAACTGAGAATTGACACGTTTAGTCCTCAGTTGTTCTATAAATTGTTTCCTCTCTTCAGATAGAGATCGTCTCCATGAGCATGAAATACACCACTACCTTACGGGCATTTCAGATACAATCATTTCCATCCATTTTGATTAGACGCACATCTCGACCTCTCTTTGGAAACAATCCATTTCCCATTATTTCCTGCAAACCATAAAAGACCAATCCCAACAGAGCTCCTATAACCAAAGCCGGCAACACGGCTTTGTTAAGAATGGGTAGTGCCTTGGTGGCCAATCCTGCCAACAATCCTAAGAAACCATCTTTCATTTTCAAATTCTATCTCAATTGTGCAGGACTCAGTCTCACAGTCAATCGTTTTTTTTTATTACAATGCTCTTTGGCTATTCTATTAATTTGCATTTTGGTCCAGGCGATTTTGTTCCGTGCATTGCTGAAGTCTTGACTTCCAATCTTGCAGCTTCTCCTCGATTTTCTAATGCTTTATGAAGATTGTCTTTCTGACCTTCGGATATGTTTACATGTTGTATTATGTATCTCGTAGTTATTTTTTTTTTCCTTTAATTTTGTTAAAAAAAAAAATATTTAATTATTTTTTTATTCCCTATTAAATATCGATATAAAAATTGATTTTTTAATTCATTTTCCTATTCTGCGAACAAAATATGTGAAAAAATAGTTTTTGTTTGTTTGTTTTTTGTTTTTGTTTAATAAAATATATAACAGAGTTTGTTTTGGGAAAGTGCAATGTCACACGTTAGCCACAAAGCTCTAACAATTCTCCATTTTGACCCGTTAATTCAGTGGTGATACTGTATAAAGTATAAGGTATGAGTCATCAGGGGCAGATAGACTGGATTTTGTTGTCTCTCTATGATCTTGTAGCCCGGAGAAACGTCCGGAAAGAAAGAGTAGATCATGCGTTGTGTGCCACCATTCACATAACGTCCAGAGATCACATCCTCGTTCACCAAAATTCTGTTGACAGAAAGAATGTGCACCACATTTTCTGATGTCACATGTATTTTGTTCGTTCAAATCTCAACATCGTTCCAAAAGTGTAAACTCCTCTGACATCCACTTGATAACCCTCTTTCATGTTTAGTATCGATTGCAGAGTGCTGGCATTGGAAATTATTTTGGTGGCAGATCCTTCGTCAGCATCGATCTTCAATCTAGTTTAAATGCATTTGTTCATATCGACCATGTCGTAACTGACTTTGGGAATGCGAATTGTAAACCAATCTGTTCCATTCAAATATCTGAACGTATTAGTTTCCTCCATGTTATTGGGAATATTATTACAGCCTGTTCTATGAAATCCCCATCTACAGCAACACTAAGCTATGCGGAAAACGAAAATCTGTTCTGCACATATGTGCGGAAAGGAAATCGTTGAAGGCCTATTTTTAAATGGAAGCGAAATTTCACTGGAATTTTCTACAAATCCTGCAAAACAATTACTATTTGAGTCGCTAGGGATAGATGGAAATCATCCACTGAGTTCCAATGTGTTCTATGTGCCAGTAGGTACATATAAAACATTGGAACTCAGGAGACGAAATAGTAACACGGCTTGCCCTTGCAAATTTGGTTAGCGATAAAATGTGTTGTTTTTGTGGATAGTTGCCAGATGAATTGCTAAGTGTTCTTCTAATAATTGTTTTTATAAACGTGAAGGCATGTTATAAACACAGAACGACACACGCGTGTGAATGAATGGGTTATTCGATATGACACGAATGCCGGCGTGGAAGGCTAAAATGAGAGGCCACAGTATGTACGTCTCCAGGTTTACCAGTTCTGTCGTACATCCTATCCCTCTTCAATTCGATCAGTGGATTGAATTTGGTCATGAATCGAGTTTTGTCATCGCTCACCACAATCCCCAAAAAATATTTTGCAGTTGTATTATCGGTTGTTCTTTTCGTGTTCTTGCCAAACCTTTCTAATAATTGAGTTTTCTATTCCTGCAGCATTTTTTTTTTATAATTTAATAACTGTATTTGTTATTTTATTTATTTATTTTTTTTTTTTTTACTTCTACTTAATATGATTTTTTTTTTATTAATATAAAAATTATTGAATCCCTTCCTATATTTTCCGAAGTATTTAGAACACGTCAAATCGATGGTCACGAAATTATAAGGATCATAATCCCACACTCACTTAAAAAATTCTTGAATTTTCTTTTGCTCATGTCGTTGGCAATACGATCGTAGTCAATGCGATTGAGATTCTTAACAACTTCACGAAACAGACAAAAAAATTCACGTTCTCTCTTATGGTCTGTCTCAGCAATCCAAAATAAGTTTGAGATTGAAACAGTCCACATTGCTGTGACATCCTCGGAAGTAGTAAGATTCGCACCGATTCAGACTCCCCAACGTCAAGTCATTGAAGAACATGAGGTTTCTCTGGTCAGAATTCAAGTCATGATGATTGGGCACGCCATTTGCATTTTCTTAAAATTGACATTCCACATTCGATGTTTTATTATTTCCGAGTTCTCACAGTGTCTCTTGGCAAGATCATTGCGACGAAGGATTGCATTTTTCAAACTCGTATCAGTGATCTAAGATTCTCATTTTAACATTCTTTGGTAAGTTTGCGCTCAGAGCTTTTCACAAAAATTCTTATTTCTTGACAGATGGTAATCTCGCAATTTGATTGGCTGACAGGTACGATGTAAATAATACCCTCATCCACTTGAAATATTTACACATTGGTTTAACCCGGTGTAAAAACATGAATATGCAGGCAATGTGATTTTTTTCAAAATCAATAAAAACAGTTTATGGCATATGTATTAAAATTAACAGTGCTGTTCATTGAAAACTTAATGAAAATAATACTCTTAATTTTGTGTTATTCATGACAAAAAAATCCGAACACTGATGGAAATATATTTTAATGTGGAGTTATCAGTTCTTTTTTTTTTCTTTCAAAATGCCATTTGGACAGTATTCAGGGGATTTCTTCTGTTGTTTTGTCACACTGTAAAAAGTCTGAGCATCTATTTATACCTCATCAGTGTCAAGGTTCTCATGGATTATTTCGAAGAGCATATTATTGAGAGATCATTTATAATCGATACATCAATCATGGAAATAACTATGGATATATCCCATTATATTTTGTTTGTCAGAGCTCGTAGAGCTCTGTCAAACAAAATATAATAAGCTATTTTCCTTTTCTACATAATTATAATTTTTATTCATGGTGTATGGAAATTTAAACTGGTTTAAAAATTGATACACCCTTCGGCTGCGACTCAGTGTGTGTCAGTTTTCAAACCGGTGTAAATTTTCACACACTCCGGAATATACATGGATGACAAATATTATTTCCAAATGAAACAAAATACTGTGTTTTGATTGGCTGAGAGGTACGTTGTAACTTGTAATCCACAGTAGCTTTTTTTACACGATGGTTAACCACGGTTTAAAAACAAGAATACACAATTGCAGGTTATATGGCTAAACAAAGTACCCATTTTTAATTATTAATACATACCTTCTGTTCGGTTATGTTAGAACAAAAATAAAAATACAGGAATTTTAATATTTATGTGCAATAAATATTACAGATATGGATGTCATTGGAATTGGCTCATTGAACCAGTTCCAGTGACATCCACATTTGTCTGATTTTATTAAGAAACTTACGAAGTACAAATTTTCTGTCAGTTTTTTTTTCCCACAATGTACTTTAAAGTATGAAGTACACCACAATTCTTGGAAATAAATCCGTTTTTCAGGGTGTATGTGAGTTTACTCCGGTCTTTGCCTCAGGGTGTATGAGTTCCCAAACCGGTTTAAATTCTCATACACCCTGGAAAACACAAGAATAACTAATAGTATGTGGGTTGAAATAGACTCTTACCAAACACGAACAATCTATAGCAATCCAACCACTCCAGTGTCAACAACAGTTTAATAAACAAATTCATCTTTCCACAATTCGATTTTTTCCATTATAAACCCTCTTATGCTTTGGGGAAAGAGTGTGCGGTGCAGGCTATGACAATAACGTATACGGCCGTTCATATGTCTTACCGTACAGACATTCGATCAGATCCAGAAGACGAGAAACAAAATCCTGTTACTGTCATGAGATAATAAAATAATACCTACAAGTTAAAGAAAGAAGATGAATTCTTGAAAAATATTATTTTGGTTTTCTTCACTGAACCTTCAATTTAATAAAGGGGAGCTCTTCTGTGGGGGTTTCAGCATACTTGACTTACAGTCAGTGAGAGGTATATTGGCCACGATCCGCCTGTCGTCTGGCCGTAGGTCACTGTATCTCATGTCTGTTGTAAAGGGCGTGGTAAATCTTTTCTCTCCAAACCGCTGTGCCGATTCCAATAAAAAAAATTGAGTGATAACTGCGACGGGACAATTTAATTTGTTACAAACACAGCATTTCCAACATATGGAAGGTTGGGGGAATATTTGAAGCAATAGATTTGATGGTTAGATATTTGGAATTAAGACTTCCTTTTGATGTGTAGACTGGCTTTTGTTTTACTATCTGTTCCTTTTTTTCTTTTTATTATTTTATTTTCTTTTTTGAAAGCTGGGCAGATATGAATGATTTATGACACACATCATGACTGGGCGTTTTTGTTCATGCAGACGGTCGGTAGCCCCTTAAATCAGAACAAAACTTCAAACGCAATTTATTTAACTTAAGAGTTGGTAATTGGAGTGGAACACCCTTCGTAGGAGTATAATCAATTCGGTCAAAAAGGTAGATATGTTTTATTATGGACCCCACACGAGAGCTCCTCGTTTTGACATTATAGTAATAAGAAAAACATTTGAAATATATTTTTCCGGCGGGTCCCCGCTCCCAAGCTTCCGTACTTGGTATATAATGTAAAGATGATTTACTTCGTTTAAATCACGGATGGTTCAAAACACGCAATTGCTGTCATATTTACAAGTGTTATGGCATCCAAAGATTTTAACACTGCGGGTAAAGAGAGAAATAAAATCCTATTATCACAGCCCTAAATGCCTCCATGTTGGACTCACACGTTTGTTCAAATCCAACCCCCGACATCCGAACTGGACTGACATGAGATTCCAAGTTTGAACCCTGTGGCTAATAGGTTAAATTTTAAAACGGTATCAAGCCACTGCTGATCATGTTACCGGGTTTGACATATACAAACTTTGTAAGGATTACATTGGCATGGCAGGGGCATGGCAGAGGTTCGAACACACGCCGAGAGAGTTTCCTTCGGCGACAACCGAATTTGTAAGGATAATTTACCAGTATCTCCAAAATGCTTGGGATCATATTTATGGGTGCTGTTGGCCTTCATCGTTTAATACTTTAGGTCATGTAGAGGACATTAACAAATCTTATTCTATAAAACCACTGCTACAAATGCCTTAAAGCACGATATGTAACAATTGTGTAAGAATGATGTACAAATGTTCAACTCGGACCACTTAATGTCGTTATTATGTCGACATGGGGCTTACTATTTAACACTCCGGGGACGGAGGAAATAGAAGTTTGGCTTTCCACACTGTTCTCTATACATCTGGATTGCTGGAACTCTCATTGACCAAAATATCATATTGGGGGTAGTGGCGGAAACTACTATAAATTAACATGTGCTACCCTCCCAGAAAATATTCTCGAAGGTTTGTAGTACATCGACGCAGCGCGATCTCCGATCACTATTTTATCATTTTTATGAAATACTTTGACCTACAGAAAACAAAAAATCCCGAAGGCTTTTAGTGCGCCAACCCCTTGTAATCTCCGCTCATGTTGAAACCCTTTGAACACGCGCCACCCATCTTCCGACCAGGAACAATGATACGCCATAACATCCTTAAATAGCATATCTGTTCAGTAAATGTCAGGATAGATCAAACAATATATTCAACGTGCAGCCCTGAGGCTGCATGTGAAAATATTGATTAGCCTACCCTAAATAATGAATATGGACTCTTCTAATTGCTGCCATTGAACTGGCATGGAAGATACCACCAAAGTTCAAAGTGTTATGGAAATACTTTGATCTATGTGGAAAATTAATATATTAATGATGAGTACATTTGTCATGGTAATACAAATTTATTTAAGTGCCGAGATTGAAAACTTGATAAAGTGGGATTGGCTTCCATGTAGGGTAAACATAAGAGATGTCACGTCATCAAAAGTTATGTCTGGGGTGGAGTTATTTTGTTGATTTGTTTAACGCCATCTTCGGGAGTGGGGAGTTTGAGTGATGAAGTTCTTTGCCGACGTTCCAGTAATCCAATTGTATAGAGATCGTTGCTTTCCCTCATGCCAAAATTTGTATCGACTCGTGTGCAATATTCAAATCAACGGATGTTATCTTCACTGAATTTCAGGATAGGACGGCGCTGTACAATATTCTGGAGTATGTTAGTGTGCTCTATAATGGCTTTAGCAGTTGTTCCGGTTTCGTTTATTGGTATGTATCAGGAAAATTATATATCAGGTATTTGGTCGTTGATCGGCTTAACCGAGTGTATGTTCACTTACATGAGTTAAATACAGAATGTTACCGGTAAATAATTGCTACCGACTGTGTCTGACGTTCAATGAAGCAAATCCTTAAGAAACAAATACATTGGACCTGTTTGCAAATGGCATGTTTTGTCCTTCACTGTTAATATGACGGTTTAATGCAGTCACTTAGTTTTTTATCCGAATCAAGGCTAAGCAATCCGAACAATAACTATTTACATTCCCTGGGCTGTATTTTGTATTTGTCAGCCCTGATAAATACCAGATAAAATAGCTAATAAAGCAGGTATGAAAATCAGAAAGCATCTTGCCAGTTTGCTAACCGCAAACAATCTCTACAAGTAAACGCGTATAGACAAAATCCAAATCTGTATTTAGCGTGCATCTGCACGCGCGATCATTTCGTTTAGAAATGAAACATTTTTACCGAACTCAACTAGCATCGAGTTATTACACATGTCGAGCTCGCCGTATTAATAACAGTAATTGAATGATAAATTAAATCACCAGCTCAACGATATAAATTAAATTAAATCATTTTTTGCCACAATGATATTTTATATGGGCCTATTGTGCGTTCAAATGAAAAATAAAACAAAGAAACACAGAGCAGAAAGACTACTATAAACTTTAGTTGTTCAAGTCGAAGTGGAACAATGAATGGGGAATACGTCATGCACAGGACAAGAACGCAATACCATGATGTCATGATCTTTATTCATAAAAAAAAAATCAGTTCATAGACGCTGAAGGACTGTCAGAACAGACGTCGTAAAAATCTGTAACCAATTCCTCGTTGACGGACTATTTTTAAATACAAGCAAAATTCCACTTGAAGTTTCTACAAATCGTGCAACGCTATTACAATTTCAATCGCTAGCGATAGCTAAAAATCGTCCCCTGAGTTCCCATGCATGCTATGAGCCAATAGGCACAAAGAAAACATTGGAACTCAGGGGACTGAATAGTAACATGGGTTCCCCTCGCAAATTTTGTTGGCGATAAGATGTGTTATTTTCGTTGATAGTTGTCAAATGAATTGCTCAGTTTCCTTCAAATAATTTTTTTTTATAGACGTGATGGCGTGTAATAAGGACAGAACGATACGTGTGTGTGAATGGGTTAATCGATATGGCACTTGTGCAATCGCGGAAGGATACAAAATGAGGCCCGTGGCTTCTCGTTGTATCATTTCACGCTGACACTCGTACCACATCGATTAACCCATTAACCCTTTACCTAACATAACGGCCAAAACCGTCCAGCGCTATTCTCAAAAATCGCCAATTAATTTTCATTATTTTTTTCATTTTTTCTCTCAAAAACATAGGTTATGACCCCTCGTTGGAACGTGCTCGTCGAGCTCGTTCCAACGAGGGTTCATAACCTATGTTTTTGAGACAAAAAATGAAAAAAAGTAGTTATTCAAGAATTATTTTTGCAAGTGTCGTCTGCTTTTCAGGTTAGGTAAAGGGTTAACACGCATGTCGTTCTGCGTATTGACCCATCAGACTCGTCGGTATATTCCCAGAAACGTGATCTCGACTTCTGTGTAGCATCTCGGAAACTCACATGGTAGGAGCAGAAATGTAACAGTGAAACAGCCAGACGCAGCGGTTTCTAAAAAAGTAAATGGAACTGTAAGAAAGAAAAAACGATAAACCTCAAATGGAAGTACTAAAATAGTGTCCTAGTCACCAAATCACACATCACTGGAAAACATGTTATGGCCTTCGTGAAATGTCTTTTTATTAGTAAAATTAATCATTGTTTTGTTTTTAAGTCTTAACTTTAGTTACTTTTTAAATACAGCGTTGTAGTAAAGTGTGAACAGTCCTGCCAAATCTAGACTACACAATTTTTCAGCGAATTGTTTTTGCAGATGCAAAACTTTATAAACGTAAACTTTCTGAAACGGAATTGTGCACCTTCTGTCATAAAGAGAAATTAACGATTATACCTTTGCTATTTAAGAATCCTGTTGTAATAACAATTCTTCTGAACTTTCTGGAACAGCGTAACGTTCCCATTTACTGAAGAATATGTTTTCTCAAGAAGTAACGATATTTTTTCTTCCACTAACAATACAGTTGATTTTTATATGCTAGTATACAAAAACAAAATAATTTATTCTTGCAACTTGAGAAAAAGTCAGCCAACCAACACAGGATTTATTGTATTTATTTACTGGCTTTTAACGCCATATCATCCGCTAAGGCTATATTGTGGCAACAAGAAAACGGTAGAAAGTAAACCATCTCATTTATGTAGCAAAATGGTTGAATAAAAATAGGAAATAGTTACAACAGCAAGGTCAAAGAAATGAGTAGCTTGATCAGTAATGGGTACATAACTCCAGTGGTTTGCATGACATAATATAGATCACAATGGTGAGTAGCTTGATCAGTAATGGGTAAATAACTCCAGTGGTTTGCATGACACAATATAAATCACAATGGTGAGTAGCTTGATCAGTAATGGGTAAATAACTCCAGTGGTTTGCATGACATAATATAAATCACAATGGTGAGTAGCTTGATCAGTAATGGGTAAATAACTTCAGTGGTTTGCATGACATAATATAAATCACAATGGTGAGTAGCTTGATCAGTAATGGATAAATAACTTCAGTGGTTTGCATGACATAATATAAATCACAATGGTGAGTAGCTTGATCAGTAATGGGTAAATAACTCCAGTGGTTTGCATGACATAATATAAATCACAATGGTGAGTAGCTTGATCAGTAATGGATAAATAACACCAGTGGTTTGCATGACATAATATAAATCACAATGGTGAGTAGCTTGATCAGTAATGGGTAAATAACTCCAGTGGTTTGCATGACATAATATAAATCACAATGGTGAGTAGCTTGATCAGTAATGGGTAAATAACTCCAGCGGTTTGCATGACATAATATAAATCACAATGATGAGTGGCTTGACCAGTAATGGGTAAATAACCTCAGTGGTTTGCATGACATAATATAAATCACAATGGTGAGTAGCTTGATCAGTAATGGGTAAATAACTCCAGCGGTTTGCATAATATAATATAAATCACAATGGTGAGTAGCTTGATCAGTAATGGGTAGATAACTCCAGTTGTTTGCATGACATAATATAAATCACAATGGTGAGTAGCTTGATCAGTAATGGGTAAATAACTCAGTGGTTTGCATGACATAATATAAATCACAATGGTGAGTAGCTTGATCAGGAATGGGTAAATAACTCCAGCGGTTTGCATGACATAATATAAATCACAATGGTGAGTAGCTTGATCAGTAATGGGTAAATAACTCCAGTGGTTTGCATGACACAATATAAATCACAATGGTGAGTAGCTTGATCAGTAATGGGTAAATAACTCCAGTGGTTTGCATGACATAATATAAATCACAATGGTGAGTAGCTTGATCAGTAATGGGTAAATAACTCCAGTGGTTTGCATGACATAATATAAATCACAATGGTGAGTAGCTTGATCAGTAATGGGTAAATAACTCCAGCGGTTTGCATGACATAATATAAATCACAATGGTGAGTAGCTTGATCAGTAATGGGTAAATAACTCCAGCGGTTTGCATGACATAATATAAATCACAATGGTGAGTAGCTTGATCAGTAATGGGTAAATAACTCCTGTGGTTTGCATGACATAATATAAATCACAATGGTGAGTAGCTTGATCAGTAATGGGTAAATAACTCCAGTGGTTTGCATGACATAATATAAATCACAATGGTGAGTAGCTTGATCAGTAATGGGTAAATAACTCCAGTGGTTTGCATGACATAATATAAATCACAATGGTGAGTAGCTTGATCAGTAATGGGTAAATAACTCCAGTGGTTTGCATGACATAATATAAATCACAATGGTGAGTAGCTTGATCAGTAATGGATAAATAATTCCAGTGGTTTGCATGACATAATATAAATCACAATGGTGAGTAGCTTGATCAGTAATGGGTAAATAACTCCAGTGGTTTGCATGACATAATATAAATCACAATGGTGAGTAGCTTGATCAGTAATGGGTAAATAACTCCAGCGGTTTGCATGACATAATATAAATCACAATGATGAGTGGCTTGACCAGTAATGGGTAAATAACCTCAGTGGTTTGCATGACATAATATAAATCACAATGGTGAGTAGCTTGATCAGTAATGGGTAAATAACTCCAGCGGTTTGCATGACATAATATAAATCACAATGGTGAGTAGCTTGATCAGTAATGGGTAGATAACTCCAGTTGTTTGCATGACATAATATAAATCACAATGGTGAGTAGCTTGATCAGTAATGGGTAAATAACTCAGTGGTTTGCATGACATAATATAAATCACAATGGTGAGTAGCTTGATCAGTAATGGGTAAATAACTCCAGTGGTTTGCATGACATAATATAAATCACAATGGTGAGTAGCTTGATCAGTAATGGGTAAATAACTCCAGTGGTTTGCATGACATAATATAAATCACAATGGTGAGTAGCTTGATCAGTAATGGGTAAATAACTCCAGTGGTTTGCATGACATAATATAAATCACAATGGTGAGTAGCTTGATCAGTAATGGGTAAATAACTCCAGTGGTTTGCATGACATAATATAAATCACAATGGTGAGTAGCTTGATCAGTAATGGGTAAATAACTCCAGTGGTTTGCATGACATAATATAAATCACAATGGTGAGTAGCTTGATCAGTAATGGGTAAATAACTCCAGTGGTTTGCATGACATAATATAAATCACAATGGTGAGTAGCTTGATCAGTAATGGGTAAATAACTCCAGCGGTTTGCATGACATAATATAAATCACAATGGTGAGTAGCTTGATCAGTAATGGGTAAATAACTCCAGCGGTTTGCATGACATAATATAAATCACAATGGTGAGTAGCTTGATCAGTAATGGGTAAATAACTCCTGTGGTTTGCATGACATAATATAAATCACAATGGTGAGTAGCTTGATCAGTAATGGGTAAATAACTCCAGTGGTTTGCATGACATAATATAAATCACAATGGTGAGTAGCTTGATCAGTAATGGGTAAATAACTCCAGTGGTTTGCATGACATAATATAAATCACAATGGTGAGTAGCTTGATCAGTAATGGGTAAATGACTCCAGTGGTTTGCATGACATAATATAAATCACAATGGTGAGTAGCTTGATCAGTAATGGATAAATAATTCCAGTGGTTTGCATGACATAATATAAATCACAATGGTGAGTAGCTTGATCAGTAATGGGTAAATAACTCCAGTGGTTTGCATGACATAATATAAATCACAATGGTGAGTAGCTTGATCAGTAATGGGTAAATAACTCCAGTGGTTTGCATGACATAATATAAATCACAATGGTGAGTAGCTTGGTCAGTAATGGGTAAATAACTCCAGTGGTTTGCATGACATAATATAAATCACAATGGTGAGTAGCTTGATCAGTAATGGATAAATCACACCAGTGGTTTGCATGACATAATATAAATCACAATGGTGAGTAGCTTGATCAGTAATGGATAAATCACACCAGTGGTTTGCATGACATAATATAAATCACAATGGTGAGTAGCTTGATCAGTAATGGGTAAATAACTCCAGTGGTTTGCATGACATAATATAAATCACAATGGTGAGTAGCTCGATCAGTAATGGATAAATAACTCCAGTGGTTTGCATGACATAATATAAATCACAATGGTGAGTAGCTTGATCAGTAATGGGTACATAACTCCAGTGGTTTGCATGACATAATATAAATCACAATGGTGAGTAGCTTGATCAGTAATGGGTAAATAACTCCAGCGGGTTTGCATGACATAATATAAATCACAATGGTGAGTAGCTTGATCAGTAATGGATAAATCACACCAGTGGTTTGCATGACATAATATAAATCACAATGGTGAGTAGCTTGATCAGTAATGGATAAATAACACCAGTGGTTTGCATGACATAATATAGATCAACATGGTGAGTAGCTTGATCAGTAATGGATAAATAACACCAGTGGTTTGCATGACATAATATAAAACAACATGGCGATTGCAATAAGCTTGAAGTCGAAAACTAGTTTTAAAGAGTGTAAACAATATTTAAAATGCATTAACCCTTCACCCAAGGTAACGGTCAAAATCGGCCAGCGCTATCCTCAAAATTTTTATTTTTGTCCCCAAAACATAGGTTATGACCCTTCTTTGGAACGAGCTCGACGAGCTCGTTCCAAAGAGGGGTCAAAACCTATGTTTTTGAGACAAAAAATGAAAAAAATAGTTATTCAAGAATTTTGTTTGCAAGTGTCGTATACTTTTCATGTTAGGTAAAAGGTTAAAAGGATTGCATTACTTCAGAAACGACAGTATTGTTTAACAGATTCGTGTTATAATATACAAATGTATGAGATGCTATCTGTACATTATCATGACCATGTGCATGTCCTGCAATTTGTATCAGATTCAAGGTCGTGTTTACAATCAGATCGCAACGAGCCCGTCAGGGCGAGTTGTGATCCAATTGTAAACACGACCGAGAATCTGATACTAATTACAGGACATGCATTTAGTCATGATAATACATTTATCTAACAATCCCGTTACATAAAGCCTGTTTTCCCCGTTTTTCAGTTTAAATTGGTTTGGAATTGGTCAATATTTTGAATTTCATATTTTAATGCGTAACAACTATGCATATGATGATATATGTCATAGTGTGATGTTTACCGGAAGTTGAATCTATATGATATGGAATCGGAATGAGTTGTCTATATGATACGGAATCGGAACACATTAGGTGATACGTACCGTTTCTTGTGGTTTTCAGGCCAAAAACTATATGGCTGTTAGATAAAATAAAATACTACCGTTGGACATGATTAAAATCCATACAATGAGAAAGATGTGTTTTACTATCAGTATGTGCTAACCAGGAACATATTCTGATTGCATTTCATTAGTGTTGTGATCTACATGTTAGGGTTGATTTTGGTGGTGCTATTATGGGGCAAATGGTTCAGGCATTTCTCTTTGGTGATTGTTTTCGCTGGGATCTACATCGAGACAAAGCCGGGTTGATATTGGAGAACATAGCACCAACACCATCATCAAAATCTATGCCCTCCAATTCGTTGTGCATATTTGTTTGTTAACTTACACGGTTCTGGAACCTTTTTTTGTGTGTATTCTGTTCGATATTAATGTATTTTCTTGTCGTTTTTCAATCTCCGACAATTCTGTTGTTGAGGTGTTTGTTTGTGCTTCGGTTTTGTTTTTGATTGTGGTTTGGTATACTTTTGGTGTGTACATTTTCTTGATCTTTTTCTGTTTAATGTAATTTTGTTTCCTTTCTCGTTTGGTTTTAGCTTAGATTTTTCTGGGTTTTTTCGGTCCTGCATTTGTTTTTTGCGTGCCTTGATTGTGGGACTGCTGAAGGTGTTTGCGTTGACTTTAGTTGACTTGTGGCATACGGAAATATAAACGGGTAGACTCATTTTGGAAGCTTGTCATTGAGTCACCTGCAATCAGTCTGTCATGCACTTGAAACTCAAGATTGTGGTTTGAAATTGCAGTAGCAGCATAGGTTCTTGACAAGTTCATTAAAATTCCAGATGTGACGAGGTCTCTAACATCTCTAAAACTAATCTGTTTTTCACATCATGTTTTCTGAATATTTTTGTTCAAGTTTCCCATCGGGACAAATCTTTGGGTGATGATGTATGTTTATCTCCACAATTTGTATGTTTAACGGGATTGGATGTGTTATTGATTTTCTCCGCAATTGTGGAAAGTTTATTTCACTCTGAAAGAACTTTGGCCATGCCCACATTATTAATAGTGAAGCGTCGAAGTCGATTTGGTATGTATAAATCCACTCTGATGTACAAAAACAGACTTTAATTGGTATAGGTGTAATACAGTTGAATTGAAGATGTTCCAATAAGAATAAAAGCCTCCTCCTCTGATTGGACGAGGGCTCGCTTAGGATATTCTATGTTTATGGCTCAAGTGGCAAATGTTACCGTCTGACGCCACAACGCGAAATGTGTCAAATGACGTTGTCCGGTTCGTAATTGCTTCATCAACGAAGTGCCTAGCAAGCGGCTTCATTTTCTGGATTTTTCACACATGCAACAAACGGTGTTCCGGGTAAAGTGTTGTTTAAATTACAAACTGATTTATGATTTGAACTAAGATGGGATGAGCTTATCTGGTTCATTGATTATTTAGTCAGTGCCATCGTGGGTGCACTAGAGGTTAATTTACTAAACCTGTGATCGTTAGAAGTTGCCTTGCAGAAGGCAACTGTTAACGATCACAGGTTTAGTGAATAAACGTCTCGTGTTTCACAATGTAGGTTTAGGGCTATGGGCAGTATCTTAATGAAACATTGAAAGCGTCGAGATTGAACATACGATTCGAGCCGCAAACCTCAGACCATGTTACCATCGACTCATCACAATAACATTTTATTGTGATGAGTCGACGGAAACATGGTCTGAGATTTGCGGCTCGGAGCGTATGTTCAATCTTGACGCTTCGCACCTCGGTTGGACATAAGCTCCGAGCCGCAAACCACAGACCATGTTACCGTCAACTCATCACAATAACTTATAATGTAGTGATTCATTGTAATTGACCTATTTTTCACACCTATAACATATTGAGATATGAGTTCTGCGTCCATTTAATTTTCTTCTGCATCAGCTTATTCTTTAGTCATAACCTCCCCTTTACTTTTGTTCAGGGTGTGATGTGTTCGAACTGCGACTTCTGTGTCAATATTTTGTGATGTCTAAAGATTGCTGCATTGGTTTCTTGTAAAGCATCTAATAAGTACACTGCCAGTACTTAACTTTGTAACTGATTTAACTGTTCCTGCAGCGCGTTCATGATTGTTTCAAGGGCACACAAATTTATTTCCATCATCCTGTGCAAGATTTCAATTAAGTGGCGCATTATTTCTGGAAACTGTAAAATCTGAATCAGAGTTAGAAGAAATATTTGCCGAAATATACAGTCTTTTGTTTTAGTGGTTGATTTGTGGTTGATTTGTATGCCATAGTTGAATAATTTGAAAATTTGGGCAAGTGCCTTCTACCCTTACTTCGAGCCTAACCCGGGGGATTGCGTCGCCGATAGGAGCGAATATCCCCCGAGGTACACAGTGGCAGTATATTCGACCAGGGTAGATGCAAATGTACACCAATGACCGATTGGCCTGTGTCAGCCACGCCAAACAAGGAAGTGCATGATTGTTCGATTCTTATCTTTCTACTATTCATCATATCAGCGTGATTTTGTTTTGTTGCAGCATCAGCCAAAGAATTATATGTAATCAGCGCACTAGCAATGGCATCGAAACTCTCCGTCAGTTTGGGTTGGCGGACATTGCAATTATATACAATAGAGATAAACCCGACAGTAGTTAGGTAACAGTTAATTATTATTATTCTTTTTTTAATGTTTGTCTGTTTTGATATCACTTTAAATGATTGGAATTTGTTGTACAGTTCAGCAATCTGTGCGTATATCAGTGACATTGTTAGTTACAGGATGTTTCAGTAGGGTGTATGGGACAGTACTAACCTGAAAGCCGAAGAAAATACGAATCACAGAAGAGTAGTACAGTCCCATACACCCTGCTGAAACACCATGTGACGAATGTATGACCCTGCCCCTTCAGTATGTCGGGTTTTGTTTTGTTATACAGTTAAAACTAGAAGTCCTGTCACGAACTGTGCGCTTATCTAGGCTTAATTGCGGGTAGGAATTGCGCGCAATTGCCATTTCAAATGACATCCAAAGCACGGCAGGTTATCTTGGTTACTCAGAGCAAACACAGGTAATGTTTCTGCCAATGGACCTCCGGGTTGCCGGGAGGTCCATTGGCTGAAACATTGCTTGTGCACATGCCATATATACAGGATTTGGTAGCCTTACTATGGTCATAACGCGTATATTAACGCGCAGATCGACGTGCTATTTGTGCGCATTTCATGACAGGACTTCTAGTTTTAACTGTTTGCCAATGGAGATGTAAGCGTAGCAAAAAGTAATCGAGCATTCGTCCAATCAAAGGGCGAGCAGTTTAGTCTTATTGGAAAATACTTCGATGTCTACGAAAAACGAACCATATTTTAGATATTATTTCAAAACTATAACAACGACAACAATAACAACAACAACAATAACAACAACAACGGCAAAAAACAAAAACAAAACAAATAAACAATTGCAGATATTAGAAGGTCATGTTAAAAAGTTTTCGTTGCAGGTTTTCTGTACACAGCGTTCACGTTATTTAACGTTTGTGATGGGAAAAGTTACACGCGTAGATTAACATGACGTCATCTTGAAGGAAGGAATGTTTGAGTTGCGACGCTTTACGCCGACATTACCATAATTCACTTGCATAGAGACCAGTGACACTAACTGATCTTCTTCCACTATACCACTAGCTATTGCCACGATTATCCATGGATACGATCAAATGAGAATGAAAGTATTGTCTCCAATTACCTATAGTTATTTGGTTTTCTTGACGAGGTATTCGCATCTTGACGACAAAAGTAGCAACACACAAATATTATTAGTACGACAAAAGTGTGTGAAAATGTAAGATTAGTATTTCAAGGAAATGTTTTCTTCAACTTTGCAGTTTCTTATGATTCAATTAAAGATTTCCCCTGAGCATCGAAGCGGAGAACTCTTATTGTAACTTACATCACTAATATCTATACAACTGCATTTCTGGAACGCTCATTGGTCACATATTATAAGTTATCTCCGCCAACATGTATGGTATATGACGATCTAATAACTCGACTGTCGGTTTTTAAGCACAGAGTCACAGAGAGAACGTTTTTGTCCCGTTTGAAACACAATATAAACATAGTGGAAATACATTTGTGGACGCGAATCTAACGCTCCGCAATTAGTTAGACCAAATTCGTGAATGATTGTTACGCGCAATTAAGCTTAGATAAGCACACAGTTCGTAACAGGACTTCTAGTTTTAACTGTATATTACCGTCTGACGTCACCAAGTGAACTATTTGAAAATATGATAACAATGGGGGAGATTCAAAGTGCATACGGCCTTCAAAATCGTATTTTTCGAGGCTAGTGATCATTCTATGGATGTATACTCACAACCCATTAATAAAAAGGTTTACGTTACCCAATATCTCTTCACATCATGACTTCGACCATTGCCAACTTTATTGCCTTTTGTTGTCGGATTACTTCGTGGGGTACACGAGAGGTTTATTTACTAAATTTGTTATCGTTAATGTTGCCCTGTTCATGAAAGTCGCCTTGTTAATTTCATGATGTGGGTTTGGGGTTTTCAAAGGACATACCAAACCAAAAACATATATTACGGACTTGCAGGCCATATTTCGACTAGAAACCCGCCAACTGAATCAGATCGCAATACGCTATCTGTTCCGAGTATCGATCAAATCACTTCCGAGTATCAATGATTCAATGCGCAGTTCACTTTCATGCACCATTTCATAGTTGAAACGAATGGAATTATCAGATTCTTATATAAAGCTCGCGAAAAATAAACCTTTGTATCGGTCACTCATTCGATAATGTTCGGTATCCACTCCAAAAACACTAGATATCCTCTATTTATTAGTAATTACTTGAATACAGTGAGTATCGGGAACTCCTAATACAGTGGAGCCCACTTAATTGGATATCACTTAATTGTATATCCCTGTTAATTGAATATAATTTTCAAACACAAAACCATTTACCTTCAGTACAAATTTGATCTGTTAATTGCATAGGGGTTGTAGAATAAACTCCTGTTAATTGTATATAAATGTTTGTAATATGTCGAAAAAATTACTGTGACACGCACCAAATTCCCCTTATTTAGCAACCTTTTTTGTCCTCACTACATCCAAAACAGACATTTATTCTATTATATCTTGTTTGACAGAGCTCTATGAGCTCTGTCAAACAAGATATAATAGAATAAATGTTCAGTTTACCTCCAGAACACAGGAATCTGACCAAATTCCTGTTAATTGTATACTCCTGTTAACTGAATAATTTTCACTGGCAAAATGGATATTCAATTAAGAGGATTCTACTGTAATACGAGTTATAGAACATTAGACGCTTTCGAAAGAGGTTTCCCAGGGACCCTGTACGTTTCTTTATACGAAAATAAAAAAATAAAAACACTTCTCAATCATTATCAGATTATGGAACCATATTGCTTTTGTATCTGAATCACTGGAAACACTCGAGCTTGGAACAACTGGTAGTTATGTTGTTAAAGCTCGCAGTCTTTGGAAATGTTAAGCATACATTGTACGCTCTCAGTAAGTTTATTCCGGGATTGAAAATACTTCCAGGCAGCCGCATACAGTCTCAATCATTTTTATGTAAAAAATACTTTCGGAAATTTTAACAAAGCCATATGATGTGACACCTCATTGAAACGAGCTCGTCTCAATGGTGGGAGAGGGGGTCGGGTCATGTGGTGTGGTCTTGTAAAATTTGTGGATAAATACTGTTTTTTCAACTGCTGGATTTTCAAATAACGTGAGAAAATGCTGCCGATTTGTTAGTTAATGTGTTAATAAAGTTATTACAATTGCGCATTGTGAGATAAATCTATAATCACTATTATGTCTGTCGAGATATGGCCTTAGACACAAGAGCGCGTCTCTGATATAGCATTTTGTACATAAATAAAATAAACGAAGCAGGTCCAAACCGTTCGTTAATTTTAATTATTTGGAAGAATTAATTTCATTTATCGAAAGTAATTCTTTGAAAAAATAATGATACACCACACTGTATGTAGAGATTATACTCAACATATCTCTCTGAATTGTATGTAGAGATTATTCTACTCAATACATCTCTGACAGAACAAGAAACGAAAGGTCTAAAAAGTTCGTTAATTATTATTATTATTTCAAAGAATATTTCGTTTATCGAAAGATTTCTTTATAAAAAATAATAAAGACACCAAACTTTATCGTATATTGACTTCCGTATTTTCATAAATCTAAAACGAGCGCTTTCTAACAAGGTATTTTTTTATAATGTGAATAAATGTGATTTCGTGAAATGGTTAGCTTGTTTTCAAATTATTGGGTGTCAGAAAAAATACTATCGTTCGAGCGACTAGATTTTTGTCCCACAAACACAAATAATGTTCGACAGACAGGACCAAGGGGCGACCACATGCTTCGCACCTGACTCAGAGTGATGGCCACATCCGTACAATTCTATCCACGAAGTGCTTTATTCAAGTTTTCTTTTTAAATCGTTACCTCCAAAACATAACCTTTTACTCCAACACTTACGCCCCACCTTGCCCAACCACCATTAGAACGAGCTCGTCGCGTTCATTCCAATGAGGGATAAGAGCTATGTTTTTCGGACGAAAAATGAAGACATGTTCAGTCATTCAAAATATTTGTTTGCCGGTGTCTTCTCTAATCGTGTTACCCCTTTGAACTCTAGTGGTATTTTCCATGCCAGTTCAATGGCAGCAATTAGAAGAGTCCATATTCATTATTTGGGTTAGACCAATCAATATTTTCAACGTGCAGCCTCGGGCTGCACGTTCAGCATATTGATTGGTCTACCCCACACAGTTACTGAACAGTCATCCTATATAATGACGTTGTGACGTAATAATGAAGACACCAAATTTTATTGACTACCGTATTTTCATAAATCTACAACGAGCCTTTTCCAACAAATGATAGATGAAACGTGAGTTGTCACATGGTATGGTCTTGTTGAATTGCTGGAAAAATAATGTCTAATCCAAATCGCATTTTGGAAATTCAATAGTGTATTTTATGAATACTGCAAAATAAAATTATTATTATGTCTATAATAATAATAATAATAATAATAATAATAATAATAATAATGTGTGTCGTCTGCTTGTCAATGTTTGCATTGTCTTATTTCATGATTTTCAGAGCATCGGCTGTATCTTTTGGATTAAACGCCGCGAGAATAGGAGCTATGGTAGCTGTACAATTGATATATCTGGTGAGTTAATTTGAAAACAATAAATCTCTAAAGCATTGGTGCTGGAAACTGGGAGAAGATGCTCCCTTGCCCTGCGTATGGGGGTGGGGATAAGCAACTACTCAGTGTTTCATGACCTGGAAGTTGTCTATTCGGAGTATCTTCGTTGTATATTCGTTCTCTAATCTGAGTACCTAATCAATTGATTTGTTCACTTATTTGGCCGTGCCACAAAGCACAAATTGAGCGATCTTTGCGCGAACGAAAGGAGCGTTCTCACAAATGTCTGCTTTCCGGGTAACCCAGAGGTCCATTGGCAGAAACGTTGCATGTGTTTGCTATGAGTAACCAGGAGAAACTGCGTGCTTTGGATGGCATTCGATATGGCAATTGCGCGCAATTCCTACGCGTAATTAAGCAGAGATAAGCGCACAGTTCAAGACTAGACTTCTAGTTTTAACTGTAAGCATAGTAAACCCAAAATGTATGTGCACACTTCGGAAAAGGTGGGTTGTCACTAAAACACGCGAGAATTGGATGTTTAAAATCAGGAATTAATTGGGATCAGGTGACAAGTGCATAAAAAGTGCAAGTACAAATTGTGCCTTGTGTCTGTTATGTTTTGGTTTACAAAATGCGGTTGGATAACCGCTCTACATTTGTAGTGATACTCTGCTACGAGAAGTGATCATTTTCCTAACTTTCCCTTATTCTCTTTAGCACGACATCACACCGAACCGAAAGGTCCAAAGTTCGATCCTCACGAAGGATAACTGTGTTGCGTCCTTGGACAAGGCACTTAATCCCGATTGCCCAAAGTGGGGGCACAGTGGCACTGTTTACTAAAGCGTACTGCACATAATTGTCTTCAACTAATGATAGACATGCTTGTGTGGAGTTGTGAAGTTTGCTAGTTGCTTGTTGCGTGCGCTCGGTAGTCCTCCACTGGTTCTGCAGCTTTCGCTACCCGAAACACTGTCTAGCACGAGATAGCTCTGGCTGTCGAGTGTGTCATTAAACACCAATAACGATATTCTCTTTCCCATGTTTTCCTGAGAGTTTAATCCCTGCCGATCGCAAATTTCGTCGAATCGAATTCCGAATTGAATCAGACATAGGTTGTCGAATGGATCCTCTCTGAAACTAAAATTGTAAATATTGTGCCTTCTGACAATAAAAAATAATGCCAGTCTCCACTAGTGTATTGTTCCTTCTTACAATAATACATGTTACCAGTCTCCAATCGTGTATTGTATCTTCTTACAATAATAAATATTGTCAGTTTCCACTGGAGGATTGTGCCTTCTTGCAATAATAAATTATTTCAGTCTCCACTTGAGTATTGTGCCTTCTTACAATACAATAATAACTTTTACCAGTCTTGCAATAAAACATATTGTCAGTCTCCATTCGCGTATTGTGTCTTCATACAATAATAAATATCGTCAGTCTCCACTCGAGTGTTGTGCGTTCTTACAATAATAGATTTTGCCTGTCTCCACTAGAGTATTGTCCACCTCACAAAAATAAATATTGTAAGTCTCCACTCGAGTGTTGTGCCTTCGTGCAATAATAAACATTACCCCATCTCTACTGAACTGTTGCATTCAATGGTCACTTTTATGTTTGGTCCACTCCATAAATAAGCGGAATATTCTAGAAATGGATTGAAATTAGTTTCGGCTTCGTAAACTCTCGAACTCTTCTTGCATCAACAGAATATCTCGACACTTTAAAAATTGCAGGATCAGTGGGAGTAGTATTGAATCGAACTGAATCATTGGGACGCTTCGAATCAAACTGAATTTAGAAGTTTTCCAGGTGCCAACAGTGACTGTTCAATGATGTACTGGGAATCATTAGTTAAGATTTGGAAGATCGTTTACCTGGTCCTACAGTAAACAGTAAAACAAATATACAGATTTACTACGCTGAAACCAATCTGCAAATTAAAACACGAAATCACTAAATATTATTTTTACGCATCTCCCCTTCAAAATTAAATTCTGTGATTTTCTGTTTCTCGCAGAAAATATACTATTCGGTTTGGTTATTATTTTTGTCTGACAATAAGCCTCGATTTATAGCGCCACACTGTATCAAAAGCGCGTCAAACTGTATCGAAAGTGCCAACTAATAAAAGATGGTGAATGTATTTTTGTACCCTGCTTGTAAATTCGAAGGCTTTTCTTCTTGAGCTGAACACTAAACTTAAATCACATCCATTTGAAATCATTCCATGGATGGATTTGTGGGTAGATATTCATGGACTGAAATACACGTTTGTTTGAATATTGAGATTTAACGATACGTTCAAAATCCGGTGTAACACCATGCCGGAGAGTTTTACGGGTTGTGGGAGGCGGAGTACCCGGAGAGATCCATCGAGCAACTGTCCGACTCTCTCCAACTTCCTAACTCTGCACAAGCTGTGTTAGTAACCGCCCACGCGCAGTACGCCTTAGCATACAGACACACTCTTCCTCAATGCGGGCAATCGGGATTAAGAGTCTTGACACAACGCAGTTTCCGTTGTTTTGGATCGAACCGTCGAACTTTCGATTTGAAGTTCACTGCTCTGACCTCTGAGCCACCATTCTCCTAATTTTATCTAACAATCATATAGATCATATAGATTTTGGCCTGAATACCACGAGAAACGGTACGTATCACATAATGTGTTCCGATTCCGTATCATATGGACGACTCATTCTGATTCCGTACCACATAGATTCAACTTCGGGTAAACACCGCGTTATGTCAAATAATAACATTATATGCATTGTTATTACGCAATAAAATATGAAATTCAAAATTTTTGACCAATTTCAACCCAATTTAAACTGAAAAACGTAAAAACAGGCTTTATGTAACGGGATTGTTAGATAAATGTATTATCACGACCAAATGCATATCCTGTAATTTGTATCAGATTCTCGGTCGTGTTTACAATCGGATCACAACTCGCGCTCACGGGCTCGTTGCGATCTGATTGTAAACACGACCTCAAATCTGATACAAATTGCAGGACATGGTCATGATAATGTATATTTATAAGATTTTATCTTACAATCAACATTTTTGTCTGTACTAACTCCTCAACTGTCGTGTATCCGACCCCCTGATACAGATGTTTGTATCAGGGGGTCGAATACAAGCACTTCCTTTCGCGTTAGTTCCAAGTTTTTTTTCTGTTTGTTCATCCGTACGAATAAATAGTTCGTTATATATTCGTCTACATTCTTGACTTATCGCCAATGTATTGTAAGATAATATGATTCGACTCGTCGTGATCTGCCTTTAGAACCCGGAGCTCGACTCGGATACATATTTTGGACATCCACATAATGGTAATTATCTCTATGTATTTTCATATATCATACTCTATTCAATTCTCAAAGAATCCCAGTGGTTTTGAAACATCACATGCAGATTGTGTATAAAATATGGATACAGTTAGTCGAAATCTATATTCAGGCTGACAAAGTGATCACCTTTTCCTTCCTATCATTTTCCAAATGCTAGCAGACAACAACCACTTCACGATAAACAAATAAGAATTCTACAATTTATTATTCATTATCGAAATTGCTGGTTCCTAACATAAAACAGTAGGAAAGATACATCTATTACACAGTTTGATAAAAAGCTAATACTTAACTCTATATCGGGCTTAGGCGTCTCTCGTCCAAAACGAAATTAACGGACACCATACACAGTTGAAATTATAAGTCCTGTCACAATTAACACAGTAAATGCTCGTTAGTTAATGCGCTCTTTGCTGCAGAAGAGTGAAGTCTCAATTACATAAGAGTTCGTGCTGTGCAATGCAAATGTAATTCGCTATTATCGAGGTCTGTAGTGAAATTACAAACTGAACCAATCAAACAGGAAGAAAATATTGAGACTACGGTACTTGATGATGGATTACTAATTCGCTGTGGGATAGATTTTTCACTTTGTAATTATTTATAATTTCTGACGACAAAACACAAGAAGCACTTGCAAATTTCCATCATACGGAGGTCCATGTGATGAAAGTTTGCAAGTGTTGTTTGTGCTGTTATGAACGATTACAAATACTTTTCGAGTGGAGAAGAAATGGTGCTGCGATTCAGTAGTAATCCACCCTCTTCGTTTTGTATATGCAGTCGAATTTTAACATCCATTTACGTCATTACATGTACATGTGTCCCAGTAGAGGTTAGGAATGATGTAAATGATCTCCATCTACAGTACGTGGAGAGTGTATTATCACTAAATCATCAGCAGAGTGGAGATTCCACCCAAGCAATAATTGCAGATTTGTTGCAAAGCATAACAAGTACAAGCAATATTTCAACCAATAGACCTCCGGGTATAACCCGGAGATCCATTGGTTGAAACATTGTTTGTGTTCTTTATCCAAATGTATAGAATTTGAAAGTGGTACTTTGGGTGATAACTCCACTCCCCGGGTGATTTCGTTACAATCCACTCTCCACGTACTGTACTAGTATAGAATTCTAAAATTGGGCACGTTGTTTACTACATGTATGGAGTTACGCCAATGGTGAAGTTTGACAGGGACAAAAGTGCACTTACTCAACAGCTGTTACTTCAAAATAATGCACAATACTGTCACGTGACTTCTAGTTTGAACTGTATAGCATACTAGGTCGCTATTTATGTAATGATAATTAAATGTAAAGTTTAATGTAGAACTTGTGTTTTATTTTCTACCACAGGATCAGCTGAACGGAACCCTGTTGTATTTGCTTATTGCCGTAACCTCATTCGCATCATCTGGTCTCATCTGGCTTCTACCCGAAACTAATAAAAGTGGTATACCCGATACGATAGAAGGTCTAGAAGTTGTACATCACAAGCATCAGAAGTCATATGCAATGAATGAAAATAAAGAAATGGAAGCAATGAACAAAATGTGAGAAACGTAGCTCACAATCTGTTAAAGTAATGAATAAATCGTGCGTTGATTGTTCTACTATAAATAAAATCAATATCACTGGAAAAACACCGTTTGCTTATGTTTGTGCGTGTTAGCATTTATTGAACCGACTATGAGTACATCCTCTTTAGACCAACTATATGTGTACCCTAAACTCTTAATCCTTGGCATTTGTGCCGCTGTGTCTATAACTTTCCCCACTGCATCACAATAGGTTCACCTGGTTTTTACCAGGTTTCCATCTCACGGAAAGGAGTTTTCGTTCTTGTCTTATTACTCCCGGCTGGAATTTGCGGCAATGTAAACCCCACGACTCCTTTAGAGAGCATAATTTCCAATAATTCCAAGGAAGAACACCACAACACCCAAGCTCTCGGGGCGCCAGTCACATTCTGTAAGAAACTCTATGCAGTTATAGCCTAGGACCAGTCAAGCCTATGTTTAGTTTCGTTCATCTAAAATATTTTAGTTGGACGGAAGAGCGAATTGCGATTAACTTTTTCCCACCAACTGATATATTCTGGACAATTAATCTGAAATAAGTCATAACTATTCACTTTATGTGAATCAAAAACGAGAAATATTGCTCAGTCGAGACTTGGTTAGATTGACAGTCTGATGACATAACAATCAGAGATGAAGAGTCACCACAGCTGTAGTGCGAAAATTACGCCGGATAGTTATACAAATTATCTTTATATCTTGACGTTTTTCAAGGGAACGTAAATACTGATTGATTGGAATATCTATAACTGCGACCGGGTAAAATAACTGAATATCTTTGTTTTTGGTAAAAGCGTATCAAATTACATCAACGGTCGTCTGCGCACAAATTTTCACAAAATGTGAAAAAACAGACAGCCGATAACAGCGTCGAATTCCGAACAGAATTAGACTGGTGACCTGGGAGCTTGCAGGAAGCTCTACCTCCGAGTAGAGCTTCCTGCAAGCTCTCGGGTCACCAGTCTAATTCTGTCCGGAATTCGACGAATTCACATTGAAGTTAAAACAAATAAATTAAGACTAACAAATATATGTTTGTTAAAAATCAATTTAGAATCTAAGTTTATAACGAATGAGGTTACGGCAATAAACAAATACAACGGGGTTCTGCAGGAAGCTCTACTCGGAAGTTCTGCCTTTAGAGAAATTACGCATGAAGATCAACATGGTAATCAACATAGCGTTGCGTGATAAGCATAATGTTCTATCTTCCGGTAGAAGATAGAACCTTATGGTTCTCACGCGACGACATGCTTATACACAGCATGGGGGCGCGGTGGCGTCGCGGTAACCGGTTCTCGTCAGATCACCGAAGTTAAGCAACGTCGAGCGCGGCTAGTAGTTGGATGGGTGACCATTTCAGCTACTGATTCGCACTCCCGCGTTGTGTCCTTAACCCCGATTGCCAACACGGGGACACGATGACGCTATGTACTGAGGCGTACTGCACGTCGATGGTGCGCATATCTTCAACTAATCTAACCCTGCCTGTGCCGCGATGCTGAGTTCAGAGTTACGAGGTTGGAGAGCTGACAGCTGCTCGTAGTTGCTCGGTGGTTCACTCAGTGTACTCCGGCTTCCTCCACCTGTAAAACGGTCATCGACATGATATGACCATGGCTGTTAAAGTGTCGTTAAACCCTAATAAATAAATAAATTATATACTGCATATGAAATAGAACGACATGACCACCCACCACGTTGCAGGTGCAATCACGCTATGAAACTTAGTTAAGCAGCAGAGAAGCGTTTCCATTAGCATGATGGCAGATTTTGACAACAAGATTCAATAGCACCACAATGTAAGCCAACACCCCGCTCCAAAATAAAGAATTCAACATATCATTCGGATGTAATTTATATTAATCTTTACAGTGTATAAGCGTTATTGGAATCGATAGAGCTTTTAGGAGAACACGAAAAGAAAATTACAGGCAATTTTTCCAACAGCGTTCTCATTTCGGGAGCCTTTATAGAAATTGTTTAGAAACTTCGATTCTAAATTGATTTTTAACAAACATATATTTTTTAGTCTTAATTTGTTTTAACTTCAATGTGAAACTCCCGCTTCCAGCGATTCCATTTTTATGTTTTTTCTATATTTTTTTTATCTTCCCCACCATTTTACTTAAGTCTTAGCCTTTCTAAATTTGGGGAATAAAATCTCCACCAAAACACATATCTAAAATGTCGTGACGTCCTTGGAAATTCTCGGCAGTAACAGTCGAACCCTGGGGTGACATCATAGGTGGGCATAGGGTCAGAAATTTAAATTGTAGCGAAACTCGACCCACCCCGCCCTGCTCTCACTTTGTGTCGAGTCTCTCGGCCCCGAACTCACTTACATGAAGTGAGTTCCGGCCGAGAGCCACGCCACAAAGCCAAACAAGGTCTAGCCATAGCACAGATTTGTTGTCGAGGGGTTAGTTACAAGTTCGCAATTTCAAACCGAAAATTAGTTAGCGTAATCAATCAACTAGAACCTCTACAAAATTATTCCAGACTACCCTGGCACCCGTGCTGTGCCGCTGTTCTCGGGCCGGACTCACTTACAATAAGTGAGCCCTTACCGAGAACCTCGCCACAACAGTCAACCAAGGAACAAACATCTTCCTATGATTCCAATCCACCCTTAAACCGTGTTTTGTGTTAAGATATATGTTAGGACTAGGACTCTGAAACAGAATAGGAATTAAAAATACAAAAAAAAAAACAATTCCACTAAATTATTAGCAAATTTATTCACAAATCCCCAAATCGTCTCTACCCTCCCACAATTCAGCAGTACATTCCAGATTTACATTCAAGTTGTACAGACCAACTCATTTCATTCACCCTTCAAGGTGAGATCATAATTCCTCATAAAATAGTTACGTCCCCTACTAAAGAGGGGGAAAAACCCTACAATCTGGCACTTATGCCGCCTTAAAATATGCACACCAGACTACATGACTACTACCCTTAACTAAAGAAGGGGAGTCCAAGATACGGCAATACCAAATATTTACTTTCACATGTCACCCAGCAGAAGGGTTACTTCATTATTTGTGACCCACCTACCCTCCTAAATATTGCTAAATATTCGCTGAGGGTAGCGTTATCTCAGTATTCACGACTGTACATTCAAGCTAATGCCATAAAAGGAGAGGGGGGGGGGGGTACAATCCATCGGGCCACCGAAACTCGCCCCAAGCCGAAAGATCACGATTAGGCCATAGCATCCTATCGCAACAGCAATAAGATGCCCTGGATCAATCGTGAATAATCCTAGAACCAATTTAATATAGCCTTTTATAACATATTTCGGCTTACGGCGAGGATCGGTAAATTACATAAAATATGACCGGCCCCGGCAGGGTACAACTACGGAGAAATAAATATTCGACTCACCTATAGGAAGCTCCACACGGTTCTGATCCACTAGACTCCGATTCAGAATAATATAATATTGCAGACGCAATTATTTCGTGCGAAGTCAACACCGCCGAGCACGAGAAACTACATGTCTCTCACAATAGTGGTCAATGAAGTAAGAACCACTGATCCATAACGCTATCAGTTAATGATCAATGTAACAATTTAAGGCCACCTCAGAGTATTTTAGCACTTTCAATACTGAAGCGGGCAAACACACACTCGATATGTACACACAGACCCATACCTACATATATATATAATATACATACATAGATATAGGCCACTGTGCACACACCGTGTGTGTGTCCCTTATTGTACAATTCCACTTTTTCTTACACCACCCCCACCCCGAGATTCAACGTCCCTGTTGAAAAAGATAGGAGAGGAAAAAGGAAAAGGGGAAAGATATATACACCCCTCCGCAAACAAAGGTAGTAGATTTTGTCATACTGGCCATTTAAAAAAAATAGCCAGATAATTGCTAGTTGAATTGAAATAGTTGTTGGCTGAATAAAAGTAGTCGCTGGTTCCTCATAAAACACATAAATTTTTCTTCATAATTTCTATGTATTTTCGTTTTAAAAAAATTAATAAATCACTATTTAAATAATTCACCTTAAATCCATCCAACTGGGGTTCCGTTTAGGAAATCAGTCATAGCTTTAGGCCGAAATGAGTCCCCGACCAGCACTGACCCACGTACAGGGTCTGCACTGCCTGAAGCCGACGAGGTCATGCAACAGGAGATGTAAGCGTCAGATTGAGCTCATTCAAGCATAAAACGATGACAATATTTATAATGGTCCCATCTAGAACCCAGTTTAGTTCAAGGTTATCTTTCCAAAACAAAGGAATATTAAATCTTTACTATTACAACTGAAAGTTCTCAAGGAACTCATCTCACTTTCTGGATGTAATGACCTTTATCAGGTACATACAATTCTTTTTATATCATTTATTCTAAAGCATTCAGCTTTCACACAATTTCCCCGGGAAATTGGTAAGATTATTTGTAGAACCTTTATTCAACGGAGCACTGCTCCTCCAAGACCAAAGCAAGGTATTTTAGGTATTGACATTGACCCAGGTTATTCAAATGCACACCATCTCGTGCAAAATGTAAACGTGACACCTCAAATAAGGCCTCACAAAACACACCAGACCCTCCAAGTGCCTCGCAAAACTGGGTGACAGCCACCCCACGGAGTTCGTACACAACACCAGACACTCCGGTCCTCACACGAGGAAACAGTCCTAGAATGATAATTTTTTTAACGCCTTGGCGTAACAAATTCTCTAAAAGTCTTTCGACAGAAAGTTTAAAATGTGAAAAACAAAAAGTATCACAGTCAATGTCATTTTCGCCAACCTGCACAAGTACGGTCTCTGCACTCTCCACACAAATCCATTCAAGTTGTTGGATAGTTGCACCAGGAACACCATATGCTTCCAGCGAACTCAGACGTCCAGGTATTTCCCTTGACCATGCTGCAAGTCTTCTTATAAAGGAATGGCCCATTATTAAAGCCATAATGCTACAAGAAGAAAATTTACAAACAGAACAGTATCTTTGTTCATACAATAATTCTACATAGATAAGATGAGGACCCAGCAACTAAAAAGGACAACCATTTCAATATTTCCCGAAAGATAATTTCTCCAACCAAGCTGACCCGTCAATTGATTTATTTTCTACCACGGACACATCTCTCGCGAAAAAAAAAAAAAATCCAATTATACTTGGCACCGGTGCCTTAACTTCCATAACTCTTATATTCCGAATCATACCCTAACATATAACTCTCACCGCCCTCCATACACACGCGCACGAAAACCCCCCAATTATTAACATCCCAACCCTCCTGCGTACCGAAATAAAAAAACAAACCGGTCAGCGGGTTTAAGAAAAATCTTAACAGGTATAGAAATTTGACGACCACACTTGTATTTGCCATTTCCAACAGCCAATAAAAAAAAAAACCAATTTCTCGGAACCAATACAATACGGCAACACCCCACACCAGGGAAATGACGCAATTTAAAATAATGCAACAAAGCTCGTATTATGGACAAGCCAATAATGCTCATCTATCCATTATCTACATGAAAATTTGGTTCCACACTAAATACACTTCAAAGGCAGCACCACCTCGGAGGCCAATACATAAGCGCTAAATATAATATCAAATTTTTACATTTTATTGCGCTCAACAAAATATATATATATTCAGGCCCCCGAGAACTGCCACTTAACTCAAATACCAAGTGTGGTGTCAGGCAGAGAGAAAGAAAAAAAATACTTAATAAAAAACAAAGTCTTGAGAACCTAGTCGACGTGGTCGCCGGAGGGTACGACCACGCCTACTAGTCGGAGCTTCCCCGTCGAACGTCTCTCTCCCCTCAGGATCTCCCACCGAGGGCCGGTCAACATTACTCTCGATAGGACTATCAGGTGTGGGAGCAATGGGGGCACCCAAATTTAAATTACGTGAAAAACACTTCTTCAACCGGTTGAAATGTACAACCTGGGGTTTACCTCCTCCGACGCGAACCACAAGGTAATTTGCGTCCGAGAGTTTGCTTTTTATGATGTAGGGACCAACCCAAAATTTTGCAAATTTTGAGGTCTGACCTTTACTTACTCTAGGTAAATAAAGCCAGACCCTATCCCCAACGGTAAAAGGTTTGCCGAAAACTCGCTTGTCATATATTTTCTTTCTTCTCTTAATCTCGGATTCACATTTCAACGAGACCAATTGAAATATTTGGGCTAGACGACTTTCCAAATCGCTAACATATTGAGAGGGAGCCCAATCCCTATCAGGAATCTTACCAGCGATTAACTCTGTAGGTAAAGTAATTTCTCTACCAAACATGACACTAAAGGGAGTAAACCCAGTCGTCTCATGTTTGGCACTTCTATAGGCCATCATGGCGAATGGAAGATAGTATTCCCAGTCGCCATGATTATCCTCTACAAAGCAAGCTAACATAGCCGCCAAAGTTCTATTAAACCTCTCAACTTGGCCATCACTTTGGGGCATATAGGGAGAGGTACGAGTCTTTTTAATTTCAAAATAGCGGCAAACTTCCTGAAACAAATCAGATTCAAAATTTGACCCCTGGTCTGAATGAATAAATTTCGGCATTCCGTACCGACTAATCCACTCTCGAATTACCACATCGGCTACTGTACTTGCCCTTTGATTGGGGATAGCAAAAGCCTCCGTCCATTTGGAGAAATAATCTGATATAACTAAAATGTAAATATTACCCTGAACGGATTCAGGTAATGGCCCCAAAATATCCAAAGCAATTCGTTCCATAGGCTCCGAAACTTTATCTGTTACCATAGGAGCTCGACTGGTCTTGCCCGGTGGCTTACGACACTGACAATTCGGACAAGACTGAACCCAGAGTTCTACATCCCGACGCAAACCTATCCAAAAGAAACGCTCTCGAATTTTAGAATATGTCTTATGAACGCCCAAATGTGCACCCACTAAAGAGTCATGATGCTCCTTACATACCTGACTTCTTAAGTCTTTTGGGACCACCCACAAAAATTTGCTGGGGGACCCTATTTGTGTCCACTCTCGAAGAAGAATGTCATTTTCCACTAAAAATTGTTCCCACTGACTCACATACCTCTGAAGCTCCGGGGATTCTCCTTTTAATTTCTCAAGTCCAGGTTTCTCGCCCGTTTTCTTCATTTCGAGAAATTTTTTAATAAGGGGATCAGCCCCCTGACTTTCCTTAGTCAATTGAATTGCAGACTCAAACTCAACAGTGTTAATATCATGTTTGTTACAGGAAGGAATCCTACTCAGCGCATCTGCGTTCTTATGTTGTTCACCGCGACGATGAACCGTCATAAAATCGAACCCACTGAGATATTCCAGCCAACGCACCACCTGCCCAACCGGTTCCTTAAAATTAAACAACCACTGCAGGGACCCATGGTCGGTTCGCAGCGTAAAATGCTTGCCAATGAGGAAATGTCTAAAGTGTTTAACACTTTTAATTACTGCCAGTAACTCCTTCCTAGTAACACTATAATTTCTCTCTTGTTGGGAATGAGTTTTACTGAAATAAGCTATTACTTGCTCCTTGCATTCTATAATCTGTGACAAAACCGAACCAGAGGCAAAATCACTCGCATCCGTGTCAAGAATAAATTCGTGCTCAAAATTTGGGTAAGCCAAAATTGGACTTTGACACAATTTGTCTTTTAATATCTCAAAAGCCTCCTGTTGGGCCTCGCCCCAAACAAATTTTTCATTCTTACGAGTCAATTTGGTCAAAGGACTAGCCAAAGTAGAAAAGTGTGAGACATATTTTCGATAATACGCGGATAACCCGATAAAACTTCGAAGATCTTTCAAGCAAGTCGGAACAGGCCAATCTTTTACGCGCGCAATTTTCTCCGGGTCAGCTGACACACCCGACGCGGAAACAATGTGACCTAAATATGAAACCTGACGTCTAAACAACGCACACTTAGAAGGTTTCAATTTTAATCCTGCAGACCTTATTCTAGTAAAAACCTCTTGTAATCGTTCAATATGCTCCTGGAAAGACCGCGCATATATGATGACGTCATCAAGATATATGAGACAAGTCTTCCAGTGTAGCCCTTTGAGAACTAGCTCCATGAGCCTCTCGAAGGACCCAGGAGCGCCACAGAGCCCAAAAGGGAGGACCGTGAATTGATAGAGCCCAACGCCAGTAGTAAAAGCCGTTTTCTCCCGGGCATCAGGAGTTAGCTCCATTTGCCAGTATCCAGAAGCCAAATCTAGAGTGGAAAACCACTGTGCCCCCGCCATACCCTCTAAACTCTCATCTATACGGGGCAAAGGATAGGCATCTTTTTTTGTAATGGCATTTAATTTACGGTAGTCCACGCAGAAACGAAAACTATTGTCTTTCTTTTTAACTAAAACTATAGGAGCCGCCCAAGGACTAGAGGAAGGTTGAATTACCCCTTGCTTAAGCATAACATCTATCTGCTGCTCAACCTCGCGCCTTTTGTGAAAAGGGAGCCGATATGCCCGCTGTTTAATAGGAAGATGGTCACCCGTACAAATATCATGCCGAATGAGATCAGTGCGGCCCAAATCAACTTCGAACTGTATAAATACGTCGCGGTTCTTCTCTAAAAAAAATCATTGACCTGTTCCGCTTGATTTCCAGTCAAAACCGCTCTATCATAGGTTTGTAACAAAGAGAACTTCCCATCATCCGAAGGGGAAGCCTCCTTAATTTGTTCACCTAAAATGTCAACATTCTCAAGAACAGCCACAGACTCACCACCTTTTAACTTTTGAGGGGTCTGAGAAACATTTATCAGCCTAACAGGAACTTCCGGCTGACTAACATCAACAACACTTCGTCCCAACATTAATCCGTGATGACCTTTCATGAACCCTGGGTCGGGTTCACACAGGCTCTGTCCAACCGGTGGACCGTCAACTCGGCCCTGCACTATAACTTCAGAAAAGGGTGGTACTGTCAATCCCTCAATCAATAATACGTGAATTTTATCATTTTCTTTCAAAAACTCAAGGGAAAATTTAACCCCTTGGATCATAACAGTTTTGTCCGGCAAAGAAATCACTGAATTAGTTTTATTCATAAAGTCAATTCCCAGAATAGCATCAAAGGACAGATTAACCACGTAAAATGTTTGAACATATTGATACTTACCAACAGTTACAGGCAAATCCACCAACCCCTTTAAATCAAGGGGCTGCCCATTCGCCCCCAAAACACTACGAGGAGCCTCTCTAACTCGAGACTGCTCAATACCTAAAGTTTCATGCAACACTCTGGTACTGATTAAGCTCACCGCTGAACCAGTATCCAGTAGGAACTTAACATTTTCATTCAAGACCTTAAGAGTCAGATAACTATGACCGATACTCTCTGATGGGAGGGTCCTTTCTATCACAGACTGAGGTTCGACCCCTACCTCAGTCTTTACCCGTTTAAATCCTGATTGTTATCTAAATTGGACCTATGGGACCAGTCACCTTTACCTCTACCTCTATTCCTACCTCTACCATTTCCATAACCACCTCGGCCCAAACGACCTCTATAAAAACTATCCCTATCCTGACCACGATCCTGCCTGAAAAGTTCTTCTCGCAATTTATTTTGCTCAACCTGCATTTCTTTCAATTGTTCCTGCAAACTTTCGACCGCCTGGGTTAATGCACCAATTTCACTAGAAATTTCCGATTCCCCAACTACACCAACTGAAGAAGATACCTCTACCTTCTTGTACGACTCCTCATCTAAAGCAGCACGCACTGCCGCATCAAGGGTTTCAGGCTTAGCCCTCAACACTTGCATCCTAACTTCATTGTCCGTCAACGCGGAAATAAAACTATCCTTACTCAAGTCATCCCTAACATCGAGGGGAACCCCTGGATACGCCTTTCTCACCAAGCGTCTAATACTTCCCGCTAACTCAGGCAAAGTCTCTCGCTGTGACCTACCTCTAGACCTTAATTGGGCCCTATATATTGCAGTCCCCTTAAATGGATCAAAACGATCGCGCAAACTCTGCATAACTCTATGAGAATTGGATTTGATTTCCGGGTCCAAATCTTCATAAAACTGCAAGGCAGCGCCCCTTAAAGATACCACTAAAAATTGACGAGCCCGGTCTTCAGACCACTGGTTAATCCCAACACATTTCTCAAAATGGGATAACCAATCAGCTACACTGGTGGTTCCATTAAACGTATCGGGCGTAACAATCGGTTTACGTGGATAAGCTTGCTCAGCATGCCTATCGTCAGACTGTATAACTCTTGCCCCATGCTGATGTCTAGGCAAACTCGATACTTTCGGATTCTCCCCAGGAATTTTCTTAGGTTGAACCACCCTGGGCAATCCCATCATATCAACCGCACGCCCTGCAGAAGTTCGACGCACAGAGGCCCCTGTCGAAACCGTCCCAGGTGTATCAAAGATTGCAGCGTAATCCTCCGTTTGGTCACCTAACTCAACAATAGAATTCTGCAATTCGTCACTCAACTGTTGACATTTCAACATAACTTCATCAACCTTATTAAACTTCCCATCAGGGGTAGGATCAGGAGTAGGAGGAATATTACGTAATTTCTTCGATCTAGCACCTTTGGAGGTCATATCAGCGGTCAAGGCCTCCGAGGCATACATATAATCACCTAGCTCTTTACTAATTCCACTAGCCATTTTATATATATGTAAGGACCACACCCCCAACAATTACATTAATTCACAACAAGGAGTCCAATTTTAGTCCTACAACATTCCTAACAAATTATGGTCACTAGGATATAAATATCTCGGATTCAATCACACAACCCTTCAATCCAAAACGTTGGTTCAAATTTACTCTGCCAAACCAAATTTAATCGGTTAAAATTATATTCTGTTGAAAATAAAAATTTATCTTGTCGAATACAAAAATTATCCTGTCGAATACAAAAATTATCCTGTCGAATACAAAAATTATCCTGTCGGCGACGCCAAAAATCTGTAGCGAAACTCGACCCACCCCGCCCTGCTCTCACTTTGTATCGAGTCTCTCGGCCCCGAACTCACTTACATGAAGTGAGTTCCGGCCGAGAGCCACGCCACAAAGCCAAACAAGGTCTAGCCATAGCACAGATTTGTTGTCGAGGGGTTAGTTACAAGTTCGCAATTTCAAACCGAAAATTAGTTAGCGTAATCAATCAACTAGAACCTCTACAAAATTATTCCAGACTACCCTGGCACCCGTGCTGTGCCGCTGTTCTCGGGCCGGACTCACTTACAATAAGTGAGCCCTTACCGAGAACCTCGCCACAACAGTCAACCAAGGAACAAACATCTTCCTATGATTCCAATCCACCCTTAAACCGTGTTTTGTGTTAAGATATATGTTAGGACTAGGACTCTGAAACAGAATAGGAATTAAAAATACAAAAAAAACCCCAATTCCACTAAATTATTAGCAAATTTATTCACAAATCCCCAAATCGTCTCTACCCTCCCACAATTCAGCAGTACATTCAGATTTACATTCAAGTTGTACAGACCAACTCATTTCATTCACCCTTCAAGGTGAGATCATAATTCCTCATAAAATAGTTACGTCCCCTACTAAAGAGGGGGAAAAACCCTACAATCTGGCACTTATGCCGCCTTAAAATATGCACACCAGACTACATGACTACTACCCTTAACTAAAGAAGGGGAGTCCAAGATACGGCAATACCAAATATTTACTTTCACATGTCACCCAGCAGAAGGGTTACTTCATTATTTGTGACCCACCTACCCTCCTAAATATTGCTAAATATTCACTGAGGGTAGCGTTATCTCAGTATTCACGTCTGTACATTCAAGCTAATGCCATAAAAGGAGAGGGGGGGGGGGGGGGTACAATCCATCGGGCCACCGAAACTCGCCCCAAGCCGAAAGATCACGATTAGGCCATAGCATCCTATCGCAACAGCAATAAGATGCCCTGGATCAATCGTGAATAATCCTAGAACCAATTTAATATAGCCTTTTATAACATATTTCGGCTTACGGCGAGGATCGGTAAATTACATAAAATATGACCGGCCCCGGCAGGGTACAACTACGGAGAAATAAATATTCGACTCACCTATAGGAAGCTCCACACGGTTCTGATCCACTAGACTCCGATTCAGAATAATATAATATTGCAGACGCAATTATTTCGTGCGAAGTCAACAATGCCGAGCACGAGAAACTACATGTCTCTCACAATAGTGGTCAATGAAGTAAGAACCACTGATCCATAACGCTATCAGTTAATGATCAATGTAACAATTTAAGGCCACCTCAGAGTATTTTAGCACTTTCAATACTGAAGCGGGCAAACACACACTCGATATGTACACACAGACCCATACCTACATATATATATAATATACATACATAGATATAGGCCACTGTGCACACACCGTGTGTGTGTCCCTTATTGTACAATTCCACTTTTTCTTACAAAATGAGTGGGATCTCTTTGAAATTTTAGCATGTTGTAGCGTTCAACGTTGGTTGTGTTTCGTTTACTAACTTCTGGAAATTCGCTTTCCGATTGCAAAGCCATCCAGTTGAGACTGGTTCCCGTCACGGGTTTGTATTCATGTACTTCGTATTCTTCGATATTGTATTATACGATACCTTCCGTTATGTTAAAGATGTCCATAATTGTTTTTCTTCTTATATTAGTATAAAACAGATGCCTCATATTTTAAAAAAAGAAAAAAGGAAACGGTCTTACGCATTTATTGTTTGTGAAACTCCCCGCTGATCTCTTCACCATCCATAATTTCTATCTCGTAAATGTCGGGGTGGGGGTAGAAAACTCGAACTATGATGGTGATTTCTATTGAGTATGTACGCATGTAACCTTTTTCGAAATGTTTTTGTAACCATAAATTCTCACCCGATCGCCCACGATAAATGTAATAATAATAATAGTTGGTAAGATTTATATAACGCACATTTCACAATACTAAAAAAGTTCCAAGGCGCTGAAGAACATGAAAGAAACATAAATACACAGAATATGGGATTAATCAACATCAGGGTAATATTTTTTAAATAGAAAAGATTTTAGATTTGATTTGAAAACTGGAAGCGATTGGGCCATTTTCACAGATTCAGCTAACATATTGAAAAGTCTTGAAGCATTGTAGCTAAAAGAACGCCCCCAGATTATGCAAGGTCATATGTGGGCTGTTTCAGTAGGTTATGGCATGAGGAGCATAGTGAGCGTTTTGGTGCATACACTTTGACCAACTCAGAAACATAAGAAGGTGCTACGTTTGCTTGTGTTTTATAGGTGAACAGAATAATTTTGAAGTCTATTCTGGCTGCAATAGGGAGCCAATGAAGATTCATTAACTGAGGAGTAATGTGTTCGTTCTTCTTGGTGCTGTTCACTATACGGGCAGCAGTATTCTGAATTATCTACAATCTATTGATTTGCTTTTTTGGGAGCCCATTGATAAAGATATTGCAATAGTCTAGTCTAGATGAAATGAGTGCGTGCACGAGACATTCAGTGGCACATTTTGTTAGGATTTTCCTTGTTCGACCGATGTTCCGAATGTGAACATTTGCAGACTGACAGAGTTTGGATATGTGATACGACATGGTCAAATGTGTATCAAAATGCACGCCCAAGTTTCTGACCGTAGTAGATGGGCTGACAATTATGTCACCTGTTTTAAGAGGAGGCAAAACATCTGGTGCTGGTTTGTACCTGGAGGAAAATATAATGAGTTCTGTTGTATGACCGTTCAGTTTTAGTTTGTTCACCAGCATGAAGGTTCTGATATCTGCTATACAATTACTCATAATCTGAAATTTTGATTCTGTGTCTACCAGATCAGGGGGGTCGAATTTGGTATTCGATTCTGCGTGAGAGAATAATCTCCTCAAAGGGTTGCATGTAAAGTGTAAAGAGATTAGGACACAGGACGGAACCCTGTGTCACCCCGAACTTAAGGGCTACCTGTTCCGACTGAACGCCATCAATTGTTACACACTGTGTCCTGTCTGTCAGGTAGGACTGAAACCACCTCGGGGCAACACCATCTATACCCAGGTCAAAAAATCTATCCAATAGGATCTTATGATCAATGGTATCAAATGCAGCTGAAAGATCCGACAGTATTAAACCAACAGCCATTCAGCACACCATTCTAAACTCTCAACAGATGAGATTCTGTTGAGTGACTAGAACGATATGCCGATTGTTTGGGGTCTAAAATCTGGTTACTGGCTAAGTGAATGCGCAGCTGCTGAGCAATAACCTTTTCAATCACTTTCGAAATAAATGGTAGGTTTGATACTGGACGATAATTTTGAGTTCACATGGGTCTAATTTAGATGAGTTTTTAAGAAGATGTGTTATAAGAGCCTTCTTCAAGTACGTTGGTACTGAACCGGTATTAATTAACTCATTGATAATATTAGTGGTACAGGCTATGAGTGCGGACAAGCATGACTTCAGCAAAGAAGAGGGTATTGGATCCAAAGCGCAACTTTTAGTCGGAGATGACATGATGATTCTTTCAACAATACTTGACGGCACAGTGTTGAATTTGGATTTTCTTTTTGAAACTGAAACTAAAGAGGTCTTAAACTGGGAGTGGTCAAAGGTGCTTTCAGTTTAGTACAGGGACAGTCTAATTTTATCAGTTTTGGAGGAAAAATTTAGGTGTTGTTTTCTTTTCCAAAGACCGCAAGACCCGAAACAACTGTTTCTGGTCTGACCCACAGTTCCTGACCAGATGTTTCACGACTTTACATTGAGATTTATACATTTCATGATGTATGGCTAATTTAGAGTGCCGCCATTTCCTTTCGAGTTGCCTACGTTTCTGTTTTGCTGACCGGATTTCAGCATTCATCTAGGGCTAGACGTTTTAATTGTAACACTCTTTGATATTTGGCGGGCGAAGGTATCAAGCATTTTCGTAAGGTTGGACTTGTACGAGTTAACCATGCTATGGACAGTAGAAGTGTCAATGTTGCTAAAAGCTTCTGTTATTTTGGCATGAAAGTCGCCTGATCGATGTTCTTAAGCTTCCGATATGATATTCTTTTCCGCATAACATTTGGTTTTTTATGTAAAGATTACAAATTACGAAGAAATGGTCTGATAGAGAAGGATCCCAGACAGAGATATCTTCTACAAGACTGTCGTTTCTCTGTGATATGGTGTGATCTAAAGTGTGACCTCGTCAATGTGTAGGCTGGTGAAAATGTTGAATCAGATCCAGTGAGTCTAGTATCTCCATAAAGTGACGGGTAACAGGGTCAGATGGAACGTCAAAGTGAAAGTTTAGATCACCGACCACAAGAAAACGACGAACCTCAAGACAGTATTTGTTGAGAAAAGGTTCAAACTCGTCGAAAAACATGGTACATGTGATACGTCTTTTTTTGCTAGGCAGCAGTCGGTAAATGATTAAAAGATTGAAAAAAAACGTTTACCGTCAACTGTAATTGCTACGTCAAGAAGCTCGAAAGATTTATAATTATTTCCAATTGATTTCCTTTGATACTTTTATGTACGCCTTGTACAACAGCCCGACTCCGACTCCTCTACAGCACGGGGCCACATGTTTAAATGAATACCCCGCAGGGGTCAGGTGGCCAATTATATTGTTATCATCGTTGTTTAACCATGTTTCCGTGATGGCCAGGCAGTCACAAACTAAGGAGCTATGAAGTCGTTTTTACCTCTAATAGATTGAGTATTTATAGTGCCCAGACACAAACCGGAGGTTTCCCGTGCATTTCTGTCACAGGGCGTGGATGCCATTTTAGTTAACTTAGAACGGTTAACACCAGTGTCTTGTTTTAAAACCTGTGGTGCCCTGGAAGTTATTAGAGTTGGTATTAGTCTCCTAGTTCCCCCTCTACTGCGTCGATGGGTTGGCTTGGCAGCAGGTATGCCTGCGCGTCTAGCATTTGTCCAAGTAGAGTAGTTTAATGGTATTGGCGTACAAGCCATTTGGAGGTAATATGCATAACCAGTATTTGTGGGGCTAACACATTATTTGTATCACATCCCATTTGATACGAACAATCTCCAACAGCAGTACAATTAACACGTAACACCTCCTCAGGTTTGGGTGACAAGGCAGATGAGTCGTACTCAGTCACTGTGAACAGTGAATACACTGTTAACCCTCTGCACTCTGATGTCAAAATTGCAAGGTTTTCAGCAGCAAATATTTCCCATAATTCAGTTTGATATTTAACCAATTATACCTTGTTTGACAGAGCTCCGTGAGCTCTGTCAAACAAGATATAATTGGTTAAATTCATAGTTAAACAAGAAAAAAACAGAGTGATTGGGGAAAATTTTGTTGCACTACTAGTGTGCTAGGGGTTAACAATAGATTAAGCTGGATATTGATTGATTTCATGCTCTCTGAATTTCCATGTAAGATGAATTACACAAATTAGAACAAGAAAAATTGTATTTATCCCATCAAAGTCTCCTTTCAAGAAGTTGAAATTGTATATAAAAACTCATCAGAATATATAGATCTTCACTCATCAGTCAATGTAAGCTTTGTTGATTTACAATGCACAAGAAGTTGGTAAAAATGAAATCTTAAAGAGAACAGAAATATGTGGCTGCCACATACAGGCGCTCACCTTTATACATTCATGTACGTGATGTCAGTATCGTCGCAATCAACCGCACAGGACAGAGATTCCTGAAGACTTTCTTTCATTTCGAGGATTGCTAGCTTCTTGATGGAACGGTGACGAGTGTGGTTATAATCGTCGACCAGATAGTGCAGAACGTCAAAGTACTTCTTGGTCGAAATGACCGTGAAATATTTAAACATTTTTTCTTCATAGTTCTATCTCATCGTTCGATCAAGCATGCTTTCTCTTTGTTTTTTTATGTGTGACAGATGTCGATCAATCGACGAACGTGAACGTTTTCTCGACCTTTTGTCTACCCATAATTTCTGTGGTTTGGGAAAAGAACTTTTTTTAAAACATATTTGATTTGCAATAAAAAAAATGCAAAAAGGATTGGAGTACAAGTTTTACAACTTATGAAAAACCCCTCCACTTGTGAGGATACAGCTTATCTTATACAGAAGACGGTAATTTGATTACTGATGATTTTACAAACTTGAGATATTTACGCAATATTTACACTATATGTTGTTGAAACGAGTTGCCAAGACGTGGAACGGGTTCACAGGCATCCGAGCCCAGCGCAGCGCATCGAGTGCTAAATAACATAGGGACCGGAAGCTGTAAACTTTAAGCCCGTGGATTTTTATTATGGCGGAGATATGGCAGGCTGAACATTTGCATATTTCATGTGAAGCGGAGTAGCTAGAAAGAATAACTGGACTTTGTGATCAACAGTTCTGATTAGTTGTCAGTGTTGGCATGCAGTAAAGGAGATCTTATTCGGATGTTATATCGTAATCAATAAAGGAATGGAGTAAATCATGTCTAATGCGGCTGTACCGATTGCAGTCAAAGAAATAATTATATGCACTTTCGTACGGATGCCCACACTCGGGGTCTCCTGTATGTAATTTTAAAATTGATCAATATTATTACGCATGTTGTGTGAAGGATATTGGCTTTTCTTTTGCCAACGCGGAAATAAACAGGAGGTTTAGGAATATAGGACAGCTGCGCGTATATCTGTTTCAACTCAGTTTGAGCGAAAGCAAAGGGTAACGTATTCGGCAAGTCGTTCCGGATTTGTGTGGTCGATGGAAAAATGATTTTTAAAATGGTGAGTTCTTGATGATTGACACGTACATCTTGTGCGGTTTCGATGACTGTATAATGGGACCTCGTGGGTCCATGGTGTCATCATGGATCTAAGGTAATTAGGTATCTCATTATAAATAATTTTAAAAAGAGTACATAATTTGTTTTTCATTGCGTTTCTGCAAACACGTCCCACCCAGTTCAGATAGAAGACTAATCGCGTTAGGCCTATTATGATTCTTGCAGCGACAAACTGCAGATGATCTATGTTTTGTTGGATGGTAATAATAAACACTCAGAGCTATGCCTGAGACAGACTCGCGAATCTCTTCATTAAGCAAAATGAACATTTTGGGGATCCATATTAAAAAAAAATGTTAACAGTGTTTCGGCCCGACGGGTGGGTTTGGTAAATAAAGACAGTGCATACTTCACTCGACTTGACATTAACCCCCTGCACGCTGATGTCAAAATATCTAAATTTCAGGCAGAAAACATTTCCCATAATGCATCTAGAAATTTAGCCAATTCAATCTCGTTTGACAGAGCTCATTGAGCTCTGTCAAACGAGATTGAATTGGTTAAATTTCTAGATGCATTATGGGAAAAAACAGTTTCCTGAATTTTTGGTATTTTGACATCAGAGTGAAGGAGTTAAAAGGCGTAGTAGAGATAGAGAATAATCCCAATAATCCAACACTTATTTGAAAAAGGCAAGGACAACAACTTTCCCGCTCGACATTCGCGGGAGAACTGTTTTCCGCTGTGTTATTCCAATCAAATGGGCACAACTCTATAATAAACGTATAGAACATTGTGAGGGGAACGCTTTGCAAGATTTGAGGCTTTACAAGTAAATGCACAGAAAACCCACAAGAAACGTAACTTATGCATATATTATTATTAGATTACCATGTATATGGTTATTTTAGCAATCTATTGGTATACCATCAATGCAATGTCATCATACAATCAATTCAGTCATGTGTCTGTGGTTCTCTGAAGAGGACTATTATCAAAAGTTTTGATTTTAGTTTTTTTTAAATATGGTGCCAGTGCTTGTTTGTAATTGTAAACAAGCACCATTCCACTCCCATGATTTGTTTTGAAACTGACCAATCTATTTATTTATGTTTAAGGTCACATATTTATGCACAATGGCTAATCAGGACCGTGACAGTTTTACGGGTGGGGGGAGCCGGAGTACCCGGGGAGAACCACCGAGCAACGACGAGCAGCTGCCAGCTCCCCAACATCGTAACTCCGCACTGCAGCACAGGCAGGGTTAGATTGGTTGAAGACATGCGTACCGTCGACGTGCAGTACGCCTTAGTACACGGCGTCATCGTGCCCCCACGCGGGCAATTGAGATGAAGTGTCTTACCCAAGGACACAACGCGGTTGCCGCAGGTGGGATTCGAACCGAGGACCTCTCGGCTTGCAGCCTGCACCACTACCTACTGAGCCACCGCACTCCCCAACTCACCAATCATAAATGTTAAACTATCGAACTCCTCGGGCTGTTAGAAAGGAAACTGCACATACACAGAACAACACGCGCCTGTGAATGGGTTAATCGATATGGCACAAGTGCCATATCGATTAACTCATTCACACGCGCGTGTCGATCTGTGTTTATTACACTCGACCCGTCTAAAAATAACAATGATCAGAAGGGCACCCAGCAATTCATTTGACAACTATCAACAATAAAGAAAGCATTTATTGCCAACCAAATTTGCGAGGGGGACCCGTGTTACTATTTCGTCTCCTGAGTTCCAATGTGTTCTATGTGCCTACATAGAACACACACGAACTCAGAGAACGATTTTTAGCTATCGCTAGTGATTCATATTGTAATTGCGATGTACGATTTGCTGTAAATTCCAAGGAAATTTCGATTCTATTTAAAAAGAGTCCGTCGACGATTTCTGTTCCGCACTTATGTTTTGAACGGATGTTTGTTTTCCGCATGGTTTAGTGTTGCTGTGGATCAGGATTTCATAGAACAGGCGTGTAATAAAAACAAGTCACGGAATCCCATTTCACTGAGTTGGATAGAAATCCCATTTACGGAATCCCTTTTTTCAGAATTCCTTTTTTGGAAAACGTCTGTGGCTATGGAATCCCTTCTTTCTGTTTGAGTCACTCGATCGAGCAATTGCTCGATAGCTCATTTGGTCGATGGGATTCGAGTCGTTCACACAATATGTGGAGTAGCTCAGTTGCTCGATCAGATTAGAGTCATTCTAGCACTGACTTTTCGGTAATTGCTCGACGACTTAGTAGTGGAATTTGTAATAGGTATGTATTGGTGTGCCCTAAAAGGCTGGGTCAGACAGGTAATAGTATCCTCAGATTCAGATTCAGATTCTTTATTCACGGTATACATATATGTAAGATGTAAACAAACATGAACTTTACACAAGAGTAACAAATAGCATACCGTGGGAAGTAAGTATCCTAGAAAAGTTCTCATTGAAAGGTATCCTCAAATAATACAATGCCAGGCATTGGGTATGCTCAAATACTGAAATGAGGCTAAGGGTCGTATATGCGAGTCACTCGAACGAGCAATTGCTCTATAGGTTATTTGCTCGATAGGATTCAAGACGTTCGAGAAGTGTGTGGAGTCACTCGATCGAGCAATTGCTCTAAAGCTCATTTTGCTCGAAGGGCGTTGAGCCATTCGAGCAGTGATCTTTCAGTAACTGTTCGATAGCTTAAAAGGGGAATTTGGGAAAGGCATGTCTTGGGTGGCCTAGAAGACTGGGCCAAACAAGTAATAGCATCCTTAGATAAGTATCCTATAAAAAGTATCCTCAAATAATACAATACCAGGCCATAGGTATCCTCAAATACCGAAATGAGTCGAACAGCACTATGTGCGAGTCAATCGAACGAGCAATTGCTCTATAGCTCATTTGCTCGGTGGGCTTCGAGTCGTACGAGCAATGACTTCAATAACTGCTAATTGAACCTTGAGAATATTTTAATTATAAAATGAGATAAATAACATTAAAATACACATTCTAATGATCTCGAATGGGTTTGTGTGAAACTGAAAATTAAATCAACACTTCAATTGGTACCAAGTTCATATATAACCCAAGTACTCAAGAAGATAAGAAAATAGTGCAACGCGATGCATTGCATATTATTAAAAACTTTAAATCCTTGAATTTAACGGAATCGCCGATGTGCCATAAATGTCTCTGTATTCAGCTGGCGATATACACGCTGGAACCGTTAATACTAGTTCCTACATCGTCGGGGCATTAGTTACACTTTGAAAAGTTTCCATATTTCGTTATACAATGAAATTATTGATCGTCTGTCGCGTAGTGGGAAAATGAAAACGTCCAACGCAAAATAAAGTTCGTTAACAAAACATTAGTTAACCGAAAATGAGATAATATTAAATAAAACAATCATTTCCAACCACAACATTAACCCAGTTCCGTGGCCGTCTCCTCTGCGGATCCCGTTATATCTAAATCGTCAACTTTATTTCGGTAAATCTTCGGACATCTTGACATGCTTCGAACTTCTTTTAAAAAAGTTTCTTCCAGGTCTTTTGCAAATCTTCCCAAATTTGTACATATATGTTTACTAACAGTAATAGCAACCACCACATGGTTGGGCGTAAACAGACATCAGCCTAAGAGAAACATCGATACGAATTTCAACAAACATGCCCAATAGAAAAGATAACGAATTTAGACGAGATTCCAAAAGGTTGTTTTGATTTTTCATCGATCCATTTGATCACTGCAGTTTCAAACGGACTCTTCGACAATGCATCAATGACAACTCCATTTATTTTCATCGCAGTATGCTACAATCCCTGTTCGAAATGACTTCGAACAGAGATTCAAGGCAATGAGGCATTTGAACAATTTCCCCGAAATATTCCCTAGTTTGAACAAATTTTGATGACCAAAAGTAATTCAGTACTCTACCAGTCAATACTGTTGAGGTAGAATGCCAGTATATGCTATATACTCTCCTGATTACACATGTTTACACTGACTGCCAGTGTCTGTGAGAAAGTTTGAATGAATTCATAAACTTGCCAAGGAATGGGACCAAATTCCGTCTGATTAAATGTCGGGAATGGTTACTGAAACAATACAAACCATGTTCCAGTAAAAATACCCGGTCAAATTGTCAATCAGAGCAGTTTAGGTGCGTTTTATTCTATTTGTTTTTTTTTTCTTTTTTTTTGGGGGGGGGGGGTGGTGGTAGGGAGGGGGTGGGTACCGAATTTCAAAATTGAAAAAAACATTTTTTCCTTCAAAAAAGGGGTGGTGGGTGCCCAAGGCTCGGAAAACACCTTTTTGCATCTAGTGTCCAACATTTTTTCCTGACCCCCTCCTCCGTCTCCCACTTGATCGATACAGAAATTTAATATGAAATCGCGACTCAATAGAGATTCTTGTTGAGTCCACGGTGTCCCGAAATTAGGCCAATCTGAAAGACTGAAATCACTGTATTAAAAACTGAAACACTCCCATTGTGTTTGTAAGGTCCATTTATGTTTGAACGTTGGCCATTGATTTGTGATTCCAAAAAAAACGGACTGAGAATTATCACCGTATCGTGACAACGCAGCAATGAAACCGACTTTCAGGACGTCTGGTCCAAAATTGTGGAGGAAATCTTCCTCAATCTATTTGTGCCACCCCATAACGCAATTTATTTGGCAGTCATCAGATGATAAATGTGTTTTAGTAATTTCACAGTGAAATATTCGAAGTGGGGATTCGGAGAAAGCAAACGAGCAACTGCCAGACTCCCCAACGTACTAACGCCACACAGTCAGGGTTACCATTGCTTGAAGACAAAAACACTAAAGAGGTGAAGCACGCCTTTGTACGCAGCGCCATTGTGCCCCTACGCATGCCTGTAGTATGAAATTAGAAACCGTTTCGTCAAACTGCTGTGTGTTAAAGAAACTGTTATGCTGAATGCCCCATTCTGTGAAAGAATTTTTTATCTCATTTCATTTCATTTCACACTTTTTCTACTCGCAGACTCTGCTGTACTCAGCCATTAGAAGGTAATAAGTTGGCGTTTTACATTTCTTTCACAACGCAACGTAATTACGTTCACTTCATAAATAACGGAAAGGTCAGTTCCTTTCTGCCACTATTTGAACTTCAAGAGTTGACAACAGTTCAATAGTATAAATGATTTTCTTTCATTCTTGTCATGGAGCGCGGTGGCCCAGAAGTTACGTAATTGCAGTACGTGGAGAGTGTATTATCATTAAATCACCCGCAGAGTGGAGATTCCACCCGAGCAATAATTGCAAAATTTGTTGCAAAGCATAACCATCACAAGCAAAGTTCCAGCCAATGGACCTCCGGGTTAAACCCGGAGGTCCATTGGCTGAAACATTGCTTGTGGCTTTTTGTCCATATGTACAGAATTCGAAAGTGATAATTCGGGTGATATCTCCACTCCCCGGGTGTTTTTGATACAATCCACTCTCCATGTACTGTAGACTTCAAACCGAAATGTCCACGCTTCGATCACCGCCAGGGGCAGCAGCGTTGTGTCCTTGGACAAGGCACATAATCCTGATTGTCCGCGTGGGGGCACGGTGGCGCTGTGTACTGCGGCGTACTGCACGTCGGTGGTGTACTTGTCTTCAGCCAATGCTAACCCGGCTTGTGTGAAGTTGGTTCGTTGGAGAGTTTGGTAGTTGCTTGACGTTGCTCTGTTGTTCTCTCCGGATTCTCCAGCTTTCCCTACTCGTAAAACTGTCCAACACGAGGTGACCCTGGCTGTCGAAAGTAAATAAATAATTAGTTTTGTGTCACTGAAGAAGATCATGCGGTCGAAAACTCTGACATTATTAGTAAACCATGCATTCATAATCTATATCTTATTGCAGGTTGGAGAATAACTAGATAACGGATGCGATTTTTCTATCTGACTAACACCAGAGTTATAATCGTAGGACAACTTACTCCCGGAAATACGACGGAGGACACCGTGGTTCTGTCTATGATCATCTTAAAAAAGAGAAAATGTTAACTACTTTTAAAAACCTTTTCGAAAGGACTAAACTCTTATCAAAATCTTGAATGGATATCAAATGATGTACAGATCTATGCACTCATCGACAAAAAGCCAGAGAATACCCCATTGCAATTTGAAAAGAAATAGAGGATATCTGATGTTTTCTTGTGAATACCGGGATTTATCTCATGAGTGAGTGAGAGAATTTGTATTTTTACGAGCAGCTTGCTGCGAGTGAAAATACAAATTCTCTCACTCACGAATGAGATTAATCACGATATTCACAAGAAAACATTAGATTTTCTTTTTGGTTTTCCCCTTTCATTTGAAGCTTCAACTGAAACGATCCAAACCGACGCCCATACCACGCAAGAAATCTGTTTACACAATCAGCTGATCGCTGTTTCCGCTGACACCGATCACATTTATTGTACTGGTGGTCTTCCTGTAGTGTGTACATAGGCATCTGTTGGGTTAATGTATAGTTGTAACATATTATCTCCCTTGATATGCTCACTGGCGGACAATCTCCCTTTGTTGTCATTCAGTAATGTAGCTTCAAAGTGACAAGACGTCCAATGTTAATCCCATTGTGGAATGTTGTGTCATTGCTGAAAATTGAATCAGTAGTTCATATGGTTTTAACCAATTTTACCATACTGGCGACGTGGATTTAAAGTGGTTGCGAGGAAACTTGTTTGTATATTTTGATTTTATTCTCGCCATTTCGTCATCTGGTTTGCAAAACTGTTTTTTTTTTTCTTCTTCAAGGAACGATATGAGAGCATACGTGAACCGGGCGGATCTTAATTGCTGCCTGATTCTCAAATTTTGCCATCGTTTCCATGAACATTGAGTTTAGTTATTTTCTGATAAAACAGTATTTTGTTTTCAATGTTGTGTGTTTTTCTGTCATGGAATTTGAGCCCTTTCGTTTCAAAGTTCCCATTTGTAAATTTGATTTTGTGTAAAAACTGTAATTTGTTCGTTTGAAAACGATCTTATTTGGCTCTTCCACAGAAAAAAAATGTTCAGTTATTTAAATTATTGTGTAAAAATTATTCAAACATTTCGTCGTTTGTGAATTGTATGTCTTTTGATGTGATTCTCGGCGATATTTATTTGCACTGCACCGTTGTTTTGTCAGTCATTGTTTGAAAACCGTGTCATTGTAGTCGATGAATTATGAGTACAACTCACTGCAAGCTCTACTGTTCAATGACTGTGTTCACTCTTATGTGAATGCTTAGCCCAGTTACTCTTTGTTAGCTATCACATTTGGTACACTTAACACTGGAAATAGCTCATGTAAAAAATTGACATCCATTTCAGTTGTTTAAAATTCAAAATTTAGTCACTTCTACATTGCAAATATTGTATTTGTTTTAGACCTTTTTTACTAGTCTGTTCTTGTCATTGCAAACTTCACCAAAGATATGACGTCGTGTTAGAACCAGAACGTCCTATGTCCCCTATGGGACACAGGACGTTCTGGTTCTAACACGACGATGAAGCTAGTAAATATCCAAACTGCCACAGCCGAAGAGTTTCAGCAAATAAAGAATATCGATGAGCGAACAGCCTACAAGTTGTTAAAATGTAGGGAAAGGAAACAATGTCTGGAACTGAATGATTTGGAACGAAAATCCGGCTTGCCGATTGAGTATTGGTCTTATCTGTTGGTGAAAGGGCAAATAAACCTCATACACCCATCATATGACAAAGCGTCACGAAACACCAAATATACACTGCAAAATGACCACTGGTATAGTATAGTTCAGCTTTTGAGGGAGGAGGTGAAGCATTTGGACGAGAAAGTGAAACACAAAGAAAAATTATGTGAAGAGAATTATTGGATGGCGGTAGAAGATACCAACAGTAAAAGGGAATCATACATAAATCAAAACTGCATTCTTCACGAAGTGCATCTACAGGAAGTGAAAGAAACGGAGTGTCACTGGGAGGACAAATATATAAAGTTAGAAAGAGAATGTAAAGCCTATAAACATTACTTTCAAGAACATATAAAACTAAATGAAAGAATGACGGGGGCACTTGAGAATGAAATCCTGAAATCTCCAGATGGGGAAATTCTAACACCAACATTTAAACCGTTCCCAGACACTTTGGAAGAATGTGCCACTCAGATAACCCCAGCAGATGACCAGCCGAGTAGCCATGATGAAAATGACATCACAAAACCTGTCCATGCCAATACGGCTGTTGATGCTGATAATGGTTCTTTGAGTTCCGAGAAGCCCATAGAAGAGGAATTTAAAAGATTAATGTCTCTTCTCGGTTTATGTCACCCGCCTGGTGAACAAAGCAAATGTGTATGTTCTGATAATGTCGGTGTAAAATCACCAATAACAAATAAAAAGACTGATGATGTTGTTGATCTTGGTTCGTCAACTCGAACAGAAGAGCGCTGTGAAGAAAATGAATCTGTTTTCTACAATGTTCCTTCAATGAACGTCAAAATGAAAAATTCTGCTCTGTCCACTGAGCAAATTCCAGCAGAACTAAACCGTTTTCAGCGCATCTTGCTTGAGAAAACACCAGAATCTGACATAGACTGCCACCATGCCTCTGATGCCATAAGAAAGTGCAAGAAACACAGGCGTAAAAGATATTTTAGAAAAGTTAAGTCTTCTGTGGTGAAGGGGTCATCGAAAAGTGACATGCCATTTTACCTGGATGTGCAACTCGATCAAGTCTGCAATCCAACCAAGTATTCCACGAGACAGGCCTCGAACACTGAACAAGCACCGAGGCAACGCGTCCGTTGGAGAAGATATTGTAATAGCCAACCAGTCCACGTGGTACCTAATGTCAGAATGAGAAGCAGAGAACCTTCCCCTCCTCCATTGCGGTTGTCACAAAATATACATGGTTGTGATTGTCCGGTAATTATTGACGGCTTTTTGCAACAGAACAACCAATTACCACAATATTATCTACCACTGACATTTACAACACCGTCACTACTTCTGCATCGTACATATCAATTCAGTCCACCCAATAGCACAGCAGTCAAGGCGCCTCAGGGACTACTTAATGCATATCTGGCACCAACACTACCTAGACAACAATGTCCTGGTTCAGGTCGTAGTTTCGGACCGCACATATTGCAAACCTACAGCGGAATTACGCCTTTTTACCAGCCTTCCATTCCAGTAATTTTCTTGCAATGAGTTTATGGAAGACGGAGATACACACATTACATAACCACAATGATAGCATTACTGCACATATCACACATTTCAGAGCGGGAAGGCTCTATATGCCTTCTTGCCTGGATAACATTGACAGCGTTCATAACACATTACACAACAGATAAACACAAACACATTGTTTTCCGTAGGGAGGTCTTAATCACTTCCTCACGGGGACGTTTACGCTCACTTTACACCATGCAACTTTCGCTCAAACGCAAGCACACACTCCGTTATTTTTACCATTCGTCTGTAGATGTCTTTTAAAATCCTAACCTTTTACCCACATCATCATCTTCTTTTAAATAATGTTTTTAAAACTTTTAAAATTGTGTCAATTTATTTCAAACAGAGTGCGTAATTTTAAAGGTACTATGAACCATGCAGTGTAAACTTCTCTTTCGGCGGTGAACATTTTTGGTGAGTGGTGCCATTTTAGGGAAGGCCTTTGTTGCTTTCTTTAGTGAATCCACTCCCCAGATTCGTTGACATTGGATATTTTCCATTTCAGCAATACGAGAAGTTTCCAACTGGAAATCTGTTTATTTTCACTCAGGTTTTAGGGGATGATTGTTCTCTATCTGCCAAATTTTGTAAAAAGCGCAAATCACTTTTGTCTCAAATGTTTATTCATGGCTCAGCATTCATTTTAATTGTCGACAGTTTTAGTGGCTGGACAGGCTAACATGGAGGTGATTTCTGCTACCTTGTCATGCTCCAGTTAATGAATCTGTCGATGATTACACACGTGTTCTGTTGAACTCACTCTTGTAGTATGAGCTTTATTGAATGTCCATTTCTGGCTACACGATTTGTTTCTAAACGTGTTAAGGGGTGATTGTTGTCATTTCCCATCAGTTTTGTAAATAGCTTACCAGTGCGACACTGACTTCTTGTAAATAATCTATTGTTTGTAGATGATTTGTATGTCCACCCGTTTGGACATCAAGACCCCCATCTGTTCAATTATAAATGTAAATAGCTCTAAACAGGCAGGGGAGGAGTGTTGCACTGGTGGTCTTCCTGTAGTGTGTACATAGGCATCTGTTGGGTTAATGTATATTTGTAACATATTATCTCCCTTGATATGCTCACTGGCGGACAATCTCCCTTTGTTGTCATTCAGTAATGTAGCTTCAAAGTGACAAGACGTCCAATGTTAATCCCATTGTGGAATGTAGTGTCATTGCTATTATTGAATCAGTAGTTCGTATGGTTTTAACCAACTTCACCATACATTGGATGTTGTGTCCATCCACACAAAAGAGTTTTCGGGATTGTTGGCGAAATGACGTAATTTTTAGCCACAAACAAATTCAGTAAAATGAAATTTCTACTTCATTTTCGCTTCAATAATAATTCTTCAACATTGAATTGAAATAATTCAACAATTTAATTCTGAAACAGTGAAACACCGAACAGTTTTGGCATTCCATCGTGATCTGCCGCGTTTTGTTATACTCACTAGTGGAGCGAGAACAACTTTTGTTTTGCGCTTGTGAAAATTCATTTGTAAATTTCAAGTTCACGCGAAATGTTAATCGCCGAGGTGTTTGATCTCACTAGTGAGGGGAGAACGCAATTTATTTTTTACCGATTCCTATTATAATTAGACGTTAGGGGTGTAATAAAGCCGTATGTCTTCTTTGTCAAGTAATTAAGATAACACAGAAACTCCAAACGCAGAAACCTTTCGGGTGTGGGGCCGTACTTGTTAAACTTTTGGTAAACAAAGTCTGCTTCGTTAGTAAAAGTGGTCCTAACAACCAATATCGGGAATTCAAATCATCAGACTGGGCACCATAAGTATAAACGATTGGCCAAATTTAACTGTACAAGACGACTGCCTTGGACTGGTCACATTCCACAGGTGACAATATTTCCACGGACGCAATATTATTAGATTTCAAACACTATTTATAGGAATAATCATCCAAATTTTAATTAATAAAGCCCGTGTTTCATAAACTAAGATTTTGCTGATGGTGATTTTTATTACCTGGTAATGGTAAATGCATGCGTAGTCATCACTGCCCACCCCTGGACACCGACCAGTCCACGGCGACTGTAATGTATGCTTATACTGTGACCATAGGTGTGTCAGTTTTGAGGAATGTGATCAATAACAAGATATATCAGTTAACCCTTTACCCAACGCAGACAATATCAAAATTTATTATTTTAAATATTATTTTTTTTAAATTTCTCAAAACATTTCATCAAAACCATATCGTGTGACTCCTCGTTGGAACGAGCTCGACGAGCTCGTTCCAACGAGGGGTCACATGATATGGTTTTGGTGAAATGTTTTGAAATATAATATTTTTAAACTGCTGAATTTGCATATTACGCGGGCGGGTGTGGGCGATTCGTTGGGTGAAGGGTTAACATGTGGGTGGAGCCCTGCCAAGCTTCGACATTAGTAGTATGTCATGTTCCCCTACAGGTGGAGGTTGGATGATCTCATGGATGATCTCATGTGACGTCATAGTCACGTGACGTAGTGGCGCCATGTTGTGCTGTCATGGTAACCCGCGTGAGCGGCCATGTAGTGACGTCATCTCCATAGTGATACGTGGTGTTAGTGCGCATGCGCAGCGCGTGTTGTTAGGGTGATACGTGTTTCCGTCGTCCATTTTGTATACTGGAGGTCGCCATCTTGGTTTCTATGGTAGCACGTGATTGCTATGTTACCTAAGGCCTACAATAGGACAGGGGTATGTTTTGGGGGTATGTTCGATTGAATCGGAGTATTTTCTGGAACAACTTCCCTGGATAATTACCACAAACAACCCGACAATTCCTCCAAATCACCAAAATCCACCCAAAATCACCGAAATTGACTTCATTTCCCCATTTTATCGGCTTAGCACGTAGTGCTATAGTACTAAGGGGTACAAGGGGTGCATTCGATTGAACAGGAGTAATGTTCTGGATTAGAATTCTCCCAGAATCCCTTTTTTGATCCCTATCCCATGACGTGTTTCCCCTATTAAGAATAGCACATAGTGCTATAGGACAAATTTACCCAGAATTCTCTGCTTCTATCTATATATGCAATAGTTATCGTCTATCTGACCCTGTTCCTTTGTTCTAGAGTATACTCCAGTAGTGTAGAAGAGCCTATTAACTGGAAGAGTATACCTTATTATTGCTATATTTAGCAATTTCTAGTCTATTCTTGTTAGTTCTGATCCTATTCCAAGTACTCTTGTAGTTTCATGTATATAACTAACCAATCAGATTGCTTGATTTCCCATAACCTGTATGCAGAGTTATCTCCCCGTGTATAATAAAAGCCTATATCCCATGGCCATATCCATTGGAATTCCATTTTTGGGAAACACCTGTGGCTATGGAATCCCTTTTTTGTCATATGTGCTTATGTGAAAAGGCACAATGTGACACAATATGCCCTATCACATAGGCACATGCTTTATGTGCCGATAGATGCTTATGTGACAAGGCACAATGTGACACAAAATGCCCTATCACATAGGCACATACGGGTATTTGAGGATACCTATGGCCTGGTATTGTATTATCTGAGGATACCTATCGAGGATACCTACTGGAGAATCCCTTTTTGTCATATGTGCTTATGTGAAAAGTCACAATGTGACACAATATGCCCTATCACATAGGCACATACGGGTATTTGAGGATACCTATGGCCTGGTATTGTATTATTTGAGGACACCTATCGAGGATACCTACTGGAGAATCCCTTTTTGTCATATGTGCTTATGTGAAAAGTCACAATGTGACACAATATGCCCTATCACATAGACACATACGGGTATTTGAGGATACCTATGGCCTGGTATTGTATTATTTGAGGATACCTATCGAGGATACCTACTGGAGAATCCCTTTTTGTCATATGTGCTTATGTGAAAAGTCACAATGTGACACAATATGCCCTATCACATAGACACATACGGGTATTTGAGGATACCTATGGCCTGGTATTGTATTATTTGAGGATACCTATTGAGGATACCTATCGAGGATACCTTCATAGGATACTTATCTGAGGATACTATATAGGCTATACATATCCCTATAGGTCTCTTGCTGGCCCTTAGTACTATTAATCCACCTGATGCATTATGTTATCCTATGACTGGCATAGGTAGTATGCAATGCTAGGCATAGGGGTATTGTGGGTAGGGTACTGCCTGGTAGTTTAGAACGGTACTATAGTATGCCGGTATATACACCTATAGGCCCCTGTTAGTGCTTGGTACTATTAACCAACCGATTGCTTTGTTTTATTATATGGCTTGTATATGTAGTACGATATGGTAGACCTAGTGATTTTGTGGGGGTGGGGGTAATGCTTGGTAGTTTAAAACGGTAGTATAGCATAGGCTGTACATATTCCTGTAGGCCTCTTGCTGGCCCTTGGTACTACTGATCCACCAGGTGCTTCATATTATTGAGCGGTATTCTGGGTGGGGGTCAATGCCTGGTAATACAGAACGGCAGCAGAGTATGGTTGGTATATTCCCCTATAGATCCCATCCTAACCGTTGATAGTATTAACCTACCAAATGCTTTGTATCATCCTGTTACTGGTAAGGTGGTACGTGATACCAGTAATTCCTACCTTATTCCGAGTACTCTTGTTGTTTCATTTATCTAGATCATTTATATAAATTATAATTAACCAATTAGATTGCTTGATTTCCCATAACCTGTACTTAATCGTACAGAGTTATCTCCCTTCTGTATAATAAAAACCTATATCAATGGCAATATCCCCGGCAACCCAATTTCGGCACCCCTTTTTTGAAAAGCATATGGCCTTCGGCACCCCTTTTTCTGAAATGAGGATAAGAGTCGTAGTAAATTAGACCTCAATGATAGGATATAGGATTTATTATACAGAAGGGAGATAACTATGTACGATTAAGTACAGGTTATGGGAAATCAAGCAATCTAATTGGTTAATTATAATTTATATAAATGATCTAGATAAATGAAACAACAAGAGTACTCGGAATAAGGTAGGAACTACTGGTATTACGTACCACCTTACCAGTAACAGGATGATACAAAGCATTTGGTAGGTTAATACTATCAACGGTTAGGATGGGATCTATAGGGGAATATACCAACATACTCTGCTGCCGTTCTGTATTACCAGGCATTGACCCCCACCCAGAATCCCGCTCAATAATATGAAGCACCTGGTGGATCAGTAGTACCAAGGGCCAGCAAGAGGCCTACAGGAATATGTACAGCCTATGCTATACTACCGTTTTAAACTACCAAGCATTACCCCCACCCCCACAAAATCACTAGGTCTACCATAACGTACTACATATACAAGCCATATAATAAAACAAAGCAATCGGTTGGTTAATAGTACCAAGCACTAACAGGGGCCTATAGGTGTATATACCGCCATACCATAGTACCGTTCTAAACTACCAGGCAGTACCCTACCCACAATACCCCTATGCCTAGCATTGCATACTACCTATACCAGTCATAGAATAACATAATGCATCAGGTGGATTAATAGTACTAAGGGCCAGCAAGAGACCTATAGGGATATGTATAGCCTATATAGTATCCTCAGATAAGTATCCTATGAAGGTATCCTCGATAGGTATCCTCAATAGGTATCCTCAAATAATACAATACCAGGCCATAGGTATCCTCAAATACCCGTATGTGTCTATGTGATAGGGCATATTGTGTCACATTGTGACTTTTCACATAAGCACATATGACAAAAAGGGATTCTCCAGTAGGTATCCTCGATAGGTATCCTCAAATAATACAATACCAGGCCATAGGTATCCTCAAATACCCGTATGTGTCTATGTGATAGGGCATATTGTGTCACATTGTGACTTTTCACATAAGCACATATGACAAAAAGGGATTCTCCAGTAGGTATCCTCGATAGGTATCCTCAAATAATACAATACCAGGCCATAGGTATCCTCAAATACCCGTATGTGTCTATGTGATAGGGCATATTGTGTCACATTGTGACTTTTCACATAAGCACATATGACAAAAAGGGATTCTCCAGTAGGTATCCTCGATAGGTATCCTCAGATAATACAATACCAGGCCATAGATATCCTCAAATACCCGTATGTGCCTATGTGATAGGGCATTTTGTGTCAAATTGTGCCTTGTCACATAAGCACATATCGGCACATAAAGCATGTGCCTATGTGATAGGGCATATTGTGTCACATTGTGCCTTTTCACATAAGCACATATGACAAAAAAGGGATTCCATAGCCACAGGTGTTTCCCAAAAATGGAATTCCAATGGATATGGCCATGGGATATAGGCTTTTATTATACACAGGGAGATAACTCTGCATACAGGTTATGGGAAATCAAGCAATCTGATTGGTTAGTTATATACATGAAACTACAAGAGTACTTGGAATAGGATCAGAACTAACAAGAATAGACTATAAAATTGCTAAATATAGCAATAATAAGGTATACTGTTCCAGTTAATAGGCTCTTCTACACTACTGGAGTATACTCTAGAACAAAGGAACAGGGTCAGATAGACGATAACTATTGCATATATAGATAGAAGCAGAGAATTCTGGGTAAATTTGTCCTATAGCACTACGTGCTATTCTTAATAGGGGAAAAACGTCATGGGATAGGGATCAAAAAAGGGATTCTGGGAGAATTCTAATCCAGAACATTACTCCTGTTCAATCGAATGCACCCCTTGTACCCCTTAGTATTATAGCACTACGTGCTAAGCCGATAAAATGGGGAAATAAAGTCAATTTCGGTGATTTTGGGTGGATTTTGGTGATTTGGAAGGATTGTCGGGTTGTTTGTGGTAATTATCCAGGGAAGTTGTTCCAGAAAATACTCCGATTCAATCGAACATACCCCCAAAACATACCCCTGTCCTATTGTAGGCCTTAGGTAACATAGCAATCACGTGCTACCATAGAAACCAAGATGGCGACCTCCAGTATACAAAATGGACGACGGAAACACGTATCACCCTAACACGCGCTGCGCATGCGCACTAACACCACGTATTACTATGGAGATGACGTCACAACATGGCCGCTTACGCGGGTTACCATGACAACACAACATGACGCCACTACGTCACGTGACTATGACGTCACATGAGCTCATCCATGAGATCATCCAACCTCCACCTGTAGGGGAACATGACATACTACTGACATTCGATTCGATTTCGAATCTTAAGTTGGTATTCGGTTCGATTCGAAATCGGCTGCTCCGTTCGTTTTTCTTCGCATCTTTTCACTGTAATTTCGCTTGGTGTCAATCCTCTCAGTCGTCTCACAAAACGTACAGCAGGAATAGAAATTGTACATAAATAATATTGAAAATAAAGACTGAGTGTTTTTCACTATATTAAAATAAACGGCATCTGTACCCATGCAACCACCCATGCTAATTCCAGTTTCACTATTCACCACCAGTGCTGAAAGCAAACTTAAAGTTCCCAAGCAATACCGACGATGAGCTCACGGATGCTAGCGGCTATTCCCGTGCAGTTCCCAGTGAAGATTTCTCGCACCCGTTTTGGTTTTTGAACAAAAATCTTTACTGGGTAATATTCTACGAAGGCATGCCTTGATGATGGAGTTTGAATATTTTATCAATCGAGACATCAAGATGCCTGCATTTGATTAGAAATTCGATGGAATTTCAAATAACAGACCCGATTCGATTCAAAATTGGATTCGAATCGAAAATATGTGATTCGCAGGACCCTACGTGTGGGCCTTCCGATGATAGTAGTGAACAAATCATGACGAAAAAACAACTTTATCTGTAAAGCGCTTGTGTCTCAACCAACATGACTGAATACTAACGAATCATACCTTTTCTGTATCTCTAACCGTTTCAGCTTGAAAAATGAAACGTTTGTAAAACTGTTGCTATATTAACACATCTTTGTAACGTTAATAAATGCGTTCCCTTTCTTTGAATTTGAGTGGCCGGTTCAACATGTAAAATGACAACTTGTGTAACAATTATTCTTAAATAGGCCTATTTCTCTGAATAAACATCAAACAACAACAAAAAAATGATTTTTGTTTCGAGAATATAGCCGATTAAGACGAGGGTGGTACATGGAGGACTGGAATCTACGGCCCGAGGTTGAGGTTTTCCTGCGTTTCACGAGGGCCTAGGGCGAACGTGAATTACACGAAAACTCAGCTGAGGGTCATTCACCCACCCACCCCACCCCCGTAGTATATGCCGCGATTAAACTTGAATTTGATGAATGATGATATTTTTAAAGAAGAATTTCACATTCGGCGGTCTGATAATCTTTTTACTTTACGCCGCTTTGCGTTGAAGCATTCCAGGCGCGAAATGTCCAGTCAGAGGTGTTTTTACATGATGTTCTGATGCGTAATCCAGATTCCACGTGTCGTGTTTCTAGATCATTTTCCAAATGTCTGTGTTTTATCGCGCAATGTTGAAAACATACACCTGTCGTGGTATAAAACCCCCAACTTGAACGAACTCGTTAAGCACGTTCCAATAACGGATCATAAGCCAGGTTTTTGAGGCAAAATATGAAAATCATTAGTTAGCCCAGACGTGTAGCATGTATTGCGTACTATTCGTGTTAAGGAGATAAATAAATGCTGATTTAAAAAAACAACTTAATGTTTCTGTCTTCATCAAAGATGTGGGAGAGGGAACAAATATATTATTTGAAATACTGATGCATCCTGTCCTGCCACTCTTCACTCATTTCCGCCACCACTGTTTCCTTTCCGACAGGTGGTTACCACACATATGTTTCAACATTTTATACGACATGATTTTTGGACATCAGTCATATCTTGAAAAACTTGTCTGAGGTTGTTTTCGTTGGGGCTGACATTTTATGCCAATTTCGCAAAAATCGCAACACATGACTGGAACAGTCAGCATTGGTATTACTTACGTACTGGACCGGTAAAAAGAGGTCTTTATGTCTCAAAGGGTTAATTTTTTTTATAAAACTACTGACGAACATATGAAAAAATTACAGCTTATTTTGCATCGTTATAGTTAGTAATATATTATTACATTATTGATTTTTTATGTTTCATTATTTGCGGTGTTCGCTAAATGTTGAGTGGAGACGAAATATGACTTTTACCTGTACAAAGTGACCGAAGAGTCAAAACTCTATTCAGACTAAAACTTCACACGAAGTATTCAAGAAGATCGAGGTTACCAAGTACACACTATGATGTCAAGAATAGTCTCTACCCAATTTCCCCAAAATGGCCAATACTACGGTTAAAACTAGAAGTCCTGTCATGAAATGCGCACAAATAGCACGTCGATATGCTCCTTACTTTACGCCTTATGACCATAGTGAGACAATCAAATTATGACCATATGGCCTGTGCACAAGCAAGGTTTCAGCCAATGGACCTCCGGGTAACCCGGAGGTCCATTAGCAGAAACATTGCTGTGTTTGCTGTGAGTAACCCGGAGAACCTGCCGTGCTTTGGATGCCATTCGATATGGCTATTGCGTGCAATTCCTACGCGCAAATAAGCCACGATAAGCGCACAGTTCATGACAGGACTTCCAGTTTTAACTGTATTCACAAAATCAACATTCAGATTATATTATTTTCGTCTTTTGTCTCTAAATGATAGCCTTTGTTCTCTTATTGAAACGAGTATGATGGACACATTCCAATGAGTGGTCATTAACTGTGTGTTTGAGATACCAAAAAAACCCCCTAAAATCCAGTAACTCTGAACATGGCGTGGCACGTGTCGTATTCTGTTAGTGTTGGATAAAGGGTTGACATAGGTTGTATCATAGAAACCTCCTGTATTGTGAAGTCAAAATATTGACCTGTTGCCCGAGATCTTGATTATACGTGTATCCATGACACTAGTTTTTTTTTCTATCTGAATATTTATTTCTAGTATTAGTTGATGTGTTTATGTACCATGCGTCATTTCGAATGAGTCGTTCACCTTATATTCTTTCACTGGATCAGGCTTATGTGGGATGTCCTGGGAACTTCCGATAATTTCAATCGTGTCTGGTAAGGCAATATTATTAGTTTCAGGAAGGAGCCATACAAGTCCGGATGATCCAAAGGCTGTTATAGCGATAAGTAGGTACATAAGGCTACCATTCAGCTGGTCCTGAAAGACAAACAAGATGACAATTATAAAATTAATTTCCAAATCACCAAGTATTTTAATTATTAGTCCCAAAACATAGAACACACCCCTCGGTGAGAAAAGACCTCAAAATGTTTGTTCTAATGAGGGACCATGAGCTAAATCTTGGAGCCAAAAGTGAAATATAATAAAAACTAAATGGCGCTATTGTGAATAACACTGGTCGTAAAGACCACAAGTTTTTTTTTTCCAGCGCGACCTATGACATGGTGACGTACTATTGGGGGCGACCTTTTAAGAAGACCTTTTGGGGATACTTTTTGGAGAATACCCTTTTGGAGGATATCTATCTAAATTTATTATGCCTCACGTTTGTAACATCAGCCGTGATTGGTTAATTTGACACCTTCTAAACGTCATAGTACTGGGGTTTTGGGGCAAAACACGGGTACTATCGGAACGCTCTTCCCTGGAGACAAGAGAACAAAGAAAATGTAAGCTCCACTTCCATTGATCAGCGTCGATTACGCACGCCCTGATTGGAATTCCTCAACATCCAACGCTGGCGCCGTGTCCGTTTAACTTTTTTCGTCACCGATAGACACAAACTTGCCAACAAATATATCATTTTCAGTGGGTATGTTTTCAATTGTAACTGCAAACAATGAATTCAAACGAATCAGAAATATTAAAAACTCACGTGTTGTTCACCACTTCAGTGAAACCTGAAAATGAGTTATGAGTTCAATCAATTATATCCCACAAGTTTAGTACTCCTCGACCTCACTGAGCCTGCGCCTCAAGTTCAAAATAAATTGTTTCACTCCGCTTAATTCTAACAACTCTCGTCGTCCAAGAAACATGAATTTTTATTTCATTAATTTATACCACTTATCACACAAGCATTAACAATGAATTATAACATGAACGGCATGATGCAGTTGTAAACACTGGAATTTGGTGAAAAAGAAACTCCCAAAGCGACGGCACTTGTGACAAGTCATTTTCGAATAGATGACGTCATGTTTTTGGATTCGACTACATTGTTATTACAAGACTGATGGCATGTTGCAGTTAACGCTTAACAATTTTTTTATTCGCATAATAAAATAATTAGAACGTTTCTTTTCATGTTCTGTCGATCGCTAGTACCTGAGTTTGTGTGATGTCTGAAATAAAACCTTCAGCAGCTTCGCTGCTTCAGGTTTTATTTCAGAAATCACACAAAATCAGGTACTTCAACCGATAGAACAAGAAAAGAAACGGTCTAATATTATAATAGTTTTGGCTACTAATCGTATTCCACTCCTGGCTTCTGGACCTCACGCACCCTTCATAGTTCTAAGGCCACCACTGCTGACTTGTCCATGGTCACGACCATTTGTTGTGTGATCACTGGGTCTGAGAGCTGTCTGTTGTTTTCGTTTATTAAAAGTAACAAAAGTGAACTTGACTGTATTTTCTATTGATGTCACAGGGAGTTTCACGATTACTTGCTTCTTAACTGGACTTTCCTCTCTCGTCGAATTATTTAAGATGGATAACATTATCGAAAGTCGATTTTCATCACGATATAAGCTTGGGAAGTTTATTCTCCCATTATAATTGGAAAGTATTGCAGACCAAGGCGCCATTTATAGATATATATGCATGTTGAACTGTCTGAAAGCTCGAGACGTAGCTTTATGTTGAAAGGTGATTTTTCACTAGATTTAAAAAAATTCAGGCTTTTAAACATTACGTCGGCTGAGAACCATAATGTTCTAACTACCATTTTCATTTTTTGGAGAAAATCGAGTTTTTCACCCAGATTCTACTCCATGTTATGGTTATAGGTATGTGTTCCATTGTTATATTAAAATATCACATTTCAAAGAGTAAAAATGTGTACCAAATTAACCTATTAAGCTAAAAATTCACTTGTTTTCGTTTGGGGATAGAACACTTTTCACGTGCAGGACAGCATTGTTTAGAACCATTGTGGTGTTTGGAGATAGAACACTTTTCACGTGCCGGACAACATTGTTTAGATCCATTGTGGTGTTTGGAGATAGAACACTTTGTTCATAATCTATGGATAAATCTTCATTGTAACTACAGTAAAATTATGTTGCCTCCCCTCCTGAAGTAGTGATTTATTTTATCCCATACATTTTCAGCTTATGAACAGTATCAAATAGAAACCCAGAAAATGGTTTGAGTTATGAAATTTATGTGATAATCAGAAAATTCATAGTAAAGGTTAAGAATGTGCTAACGAAGAATGAGATACGCAAGTTTCACATTAGCAATCTTTATCGTTTGTGCTGTGTCTACCTATGTGCAGCATTAATCACGACAAAGGAATGTCTAGCGGCTGGCTGGCGGGCGGGTGGGTGGTCTGGGGGCGGGCGGGTTTGGCAGGCTACGGGCGTGTTTTCTGGCTGGCTGGCTAGCTGGTGGTTTGTTGGCTGGCGGACATACTGGTGGAATGATGGATGTAAGGATATTTGAATAGATGGATAGAGTAATGATAATGTGGATAGATTAGGATTACAAATCACATATGCGTGGATTATGAATGTTAATTTGTGTTCCATGTCAATTGAAAGGCTAAATATAGAAGAAATTGCAGAACAAATAGAATTTAATTTTAAACAATATTCAAACAGAAGGGTTAAAAGTGGCATCAACGGAAATTCAATATTTTTGTCAGTACATCAATTTGTTCATGGCTGTTATGAATACACTGGAAGATCAAATAACCAAAACTAAGAATACCTTCAACCTTCAACAGGTGAAACCTGGTTTAGAGGGATGGCACAATATTAACAGTTTGGAGAGCAGACGACAGCTTTCTGATGTTTTTGTTTATTTCAATGAGCGGACGAAACATATTTCAAACTTAATTTATTCATAACATAGAATTCATTTTTTTCTCGAATTTCCAATCAATTGAAGGCATGACTGTTTATAACAACAATGACTTGATTCCATAACAAACTCTAGAAAAATTATAATACAGGAATATTACCAACCTTGTCTTCACTTGATAACAAAATCTAGAAAAGTTATGACCCAGGAAAATTATCGGTGAAAGGGTAAACGAAAGTACTAAATGGTGTATTGATATCTTGGAGTGTGGGTGGAGGTGGGGTGGCACCAGCGGTACAGAAGACAAAGCACAATGTGTTTTATATGTTCGTATGTAATCTGATATCACTATACTGAACCCAGCCGTTGTCTGCATTACATTTTACATTGAACAGCTGAATTTTTCTTTTGGAGCCATGTAAAGTGAATCAAACTTCTGGAAATGGGAAATTGACAAATCCAATATTGTTTGATTAACCCTTTATCCAACGTAACGGCCAAAATCGCCGATTAATTTTCATTATTTTTTCTTTTCATGTTTTGTCTCAAAAAATAGGTTTTGACACCTCTTTGGAACGAGCTCGTCGAGCTCGTTCCAATGAGGGGTCATAACCTATGTTTTTGAGACAAAACATGAAAATATTAGTTATTCAAGAATTTTATTTGCAAATAGGGTTAAACTCAGAACGCTCAGTCAAGTAATGAATGATTGAGCTAATTCCAATGTGCAGATGTCTAATTATTTTCATTTGGTCGCTTCATGGAGAAAGCTCTTATTGGTCGGAGAGTGTCAATAAGTTATGATCATTGATTTCTTTGTTCTATAACAATCTTAGAGAGCGTAGAGTCATAGTTGCAGCACTTCAACGATCATCTCGAGTTAACCTTTCCTTATTAAAGCCTTTAAATGGTTAAGGCAATGGATGAGGTTTAACGACACTTTCGACAGCCAAGGCTACCTTGTGTCGGACAGTTTTACGAGTGGAGAAAGTCAGAGTACCCGGAAAGAACTACCGAGCAACGGCGAGCAACTGTTAGACTCCCCAACATACTAGCTCCACAAGCAGGATTAGCATTGGTTGAAGACAAGTGCACCGTGCAATGCGCCTTAGTACACACCGCCACCGTGCCCCCACCTGGGCAATTGGGATGAAGTGTGTTACCCAAGGACACAACGCGGTTGCCGCTGGTGGGATTCGAACAGAGGACCTCTCGGCTTGCAGCTACCGCGCTCCTGAAAGCTTACTTGCTGAATGAGAAATGTGTTATCATTTGGCTTTTCCTGAAAGGAAAAGACATTTGTTATTCTTCTCGAAAAAAATTATTTTTCGAAGGCTCTTTTACAGATTTTTCTGAAATTTTACTCAATTATAGATAGATATCAGTTGTAGATCTGGTTGCATTTGCACCTCCGACTAACGACTCTGAATGCCCCAAAACGCCACAAAACGCCCCAAACGCCTCAATCGCCCAAATCGTCTCTTACTAATATCTACTTGTTCGAATGAGCTACTAACAAGGAATTTTCCCAGATTTGTCGTAAATACAATTTTCCATAATAATCTGGTAACAAAGGTTTGCCAAAATTATTTCTTCTTTCAAAATAAAATAGGCCTGAAAATCGAACATTTTGGCCTACAATCTCGGCACTGTGAATTAGCAGAACACCAGTAATTGACTGAATAGTAAGACTGTAATGTATTATTATCATAAATGGAAAAGAAATTTCGATTTTATCCACAATGAGCCCAAAATGGGTGCTAAACGCGAAAAAAGCGCCCAAATTTCCATTGACCAATATCTCATGGTCCGAACTGGCTTATGACCTGAACTTTTTCACAGATTTGTCATAAATACACCTTTCCATAACCAACGTCTAAAAATATTGTTTCTGCCAACATTTTTCAACACATCAACTCTACCCTGCCACAGATAATCAAGATTTGACAATTTTGCCTAACTGAGGCAAATGGACCAGGGAAGGTAATTTGACCAACAACGGGACGTAGGTGGGCATCGACGTATCAGACAACGCTTTAACCCTCTAACTAAAACACTGCAACATTTTCGCGTACCTTCAGTTGAATATTGTCGTTCAGGCTGATTCAGGGGGTAATGTCTTATAAGGAATAACCTAGGCAAGGCGAGTTTTCTGTGCGACGTACCATTAATCCTCCACCCGTGAAATATTCAAGCACAGCAATAACGTGTGTCAGGAGTTACATGGCTTTTTTCATTCAACGTTTTGCACTTCAACAAGGACAATTACGGTTTGCACACCTGCAGATTCCGATATGTGTTGGCTGAAATTTTGAAAGAAATGGGTATTTTTTTATTAGGACTAACATGACAGGAGAGTATAAGGTACATAGTAGATTTAACCCTTCCTACACCACCCTCCTCTCATACATTTATATATATTGAGCTAAAATATGTTACCCGGGGTAATTTTACCAGAAAAGGGACATAGGGTGAGTCCCGATTGCGATTGATATTGCCACAAGGGTAACACTGTCAACCACAGCAACACTGGGAGCCTGGAGAGCTGGTGTAATAATCGCGCATAGCAAGGTGACCCCTGCTTGATGTTAATGAGTGTGAGATTATCAAAATATTGTTGGTTTTTAAATACGATGTGTTTAGTGTTGGTCGTAGTGTTGAATGGAGACATGAGTACACCAATTTCTCCAAGAGAAACCTTAGGGAAATACATGCACACACCTTGATTTAAATAAATACACACCCATGTCGGGACTCTTGAAAGCAAAGATTGCTGATCTACTGATGTAGACTTGTATCTACTGCACGAATCAAATAGGAGAGGGGGCAACGCTGTAATATACTCGAGGTGCTTTTTCAGGTTCAGTGGCTAGAGGGATGCGATACATTTTTGCTCCGTAGACATCGTATCCCATTTCTATTCAAAGAGTTTATTTTACCCCTTGTCTGGCATTATCTTCCAAACCTGGATGAGGCTTAACTGGTTGAGTGCTAGATTATTTTAGGAAGTTGGAATTTGTTCATATAGATTTGCATTATTAAAAATTATTGGAGAGTGCCTTAAGGCACTCTCCAATAATTTTTAATAATGCAAATCTATATGAACACAATTGTATTTGCTTATGACTGAATAGGAAATTTGTGTAAAGAATATGAAGACTTTAGTATGGTACTCTCATGTTTCTTGAAAGCCATGATAGTGGCTCCCAGCACTCAACCAGTTAATGTTGGAATATATCTCACGGGACCGCTAAATTTTTCATTTTATTTGATTCATTTTACTTTGGGGTGGGTATGGGTTGTGGTGAGGCGGAGTGTACACATATATTCATACTGCGGGAATTCTATCCAGTTGTTTTTCTTTTTTCGGAGGTGGGGAAGGGCATCCTACCCTTAAGTCCCTGAACGGGAGCCTGCAATAGAATATACATTACAGTTAAAACTAGAAGTCCTGTCACGAATAGTGCGCTTATCTAGGCTTAATTGCGCATTGGAATTGCGCGCAATTTCCACGTCGAATGGCATCCAAAGCACGGCAGGTTCTCCTGGTTAATCATAGCAAACATATGCAATGTTTCTGCCAATGGACCTCCGGGTTACCCGGAGGTCCATTGGCTGAAACATTGCTTGTGCACAGGCCATATGTACAGAATTTGATAGCTTTACTTGGGCCATAACGCGTACATTAACGCGCATATCAACGTACTATTTGTGCGCATTTCATGACAGGACTTCTAGTTTTAACTGTAGCACTAGCTAAAAAAATGAGTATTTATTTATTTATTTATTGGGATTTAACGACACTTTCGACAGCCAGGGTCACCACGTGTCCGGCAGTTTTACGGATGGTGGAAGCTGGAGTACCCCGAGAGAACCAACGAGCAACTGTGAGCAACTATAAAGCTCCCAATGTACTTACTCCACACAAGCAGGATTAACACTGGTTGAAGCCAAGTGCACCGTCGCCGTTCAGTACGCCGTTCAGTACAAATACGCAGTAGTACACAGTGCCACCGTGCCCCCATGAACAAAACAATCTCTTTTTTATGAAACTGATGATGACTTGAGGTAAGCCACCGCTAAAGTTCAGTGACACTTTTTGAAACCAAGTTATTTCATTTAGAGCAAGCTTACTCGATGGTAAAACAACGAAACTCACTTAGTTTCAAATATTAATCTTCATTTGGCACATAATTAAATATATAATATGATGTAAAAATAGGAAAGTACATAATACGAAAATAGTGATACAAATATAAAAAGATTCTGAAAAATAATTAGCATAACCATTTTTCAGGTTAGGAAAATTGTTCATTTTTGTTCACCCCGGAAAAAAGGAAATTCACCATGGGCCTCATTGCATAGTTTTATGAAAAAAGAAGAAAATCTTCATTTGAGCTTATTAACCATTCGACTCCGGTTAAGGTGAAAGTCTTTTCGATTGATGTTTTTCGGCTTTAAAATATGCTCTGAAGGATTTCGAGTGATTTACATTCAACTTTGTGTAAACACTTGAACCACAACAACACCGGTATGCACCCCAAAATATTCAGAGCTATGGAACTGAAATTTGGTGCTATGGGCTACTATTTCAGAAATCACACAAACTCAGGTACTATCGACCGATAGAACATGAAAAGAAACGTTCTAATTATTTTATTATGCCGAACAAAAGTACGTTCATTGTTATAATGTTAAGCGTTAACTGCAGCATGCCATCAATCTTGTAACAACAATGTAGTCGAATCCAAAAACATGACGTCATTTCGAACGAATGACGTCTCTTCAAAAATGACTTGTCGCTTTGGGAGTTTCTATATCAACAAATGCCCGTGTTTACAGCTGTTCATGTTATAATTCATCGTTAATGCTTGTGTGATAAGTGGTATAAATTTAGGGAATATAAATTCATGTTTCTCGGACGACGGCAGTTGATAGAATTAAGCGGAGTGAAACAATTTATTTTGAACTTGAGGCGGAGGTTCAGTGAGGACGGGAATTACTAAACTTGTGGAAATATAATTGATTGAACTCATAACTCATATTCAGGATTCACTGAGGTGAACAACACGTGAGTTTTTAATATTTCTGATTCTTTTGAATTCGTTGTTTGCAATTAAAATTGAAAACACAACCACTGAAGATGATATATTTGTTGGTGAGTTTGTGTCTACCGGTGACGAAAAAAGTTAAACGAATACGGAGCCAGCGTTTGGTGTTGAGAAATTCCAATCAACGCTGATCGTGATCAATGGAAGTGGAGCTTACATTTTCTTTATTCTCTTGTCTCCAGGGAAAAACGTTCCGATAGTACCCGTGTTTTGCCCCAAAACTCCAATACTATGACTTTTTAGAAGGTGTCGAATTAACCAATCACGGCTGATGTTACAAACGTGAGGCATAATAAATTTTATTAGGACTAACATAACGGTGGAATTTTAGATATATAGTTGTTTTAACCCTTCCTTCTTCAACCCTTGCACAACGCCAGGCTGCACTCCTACATTTACAGATATCGAGCGACAAATTTGTCACCTGAGGTAATTTTACCAGAACAGGGACTTTGGCCCCGATTGCATTTGTTGTTGCCTTGATGGTAAAACCTTCAACCACAGCAACTCTGAGAGCCCAGAGAGATAGTGAAATAATTGTAAACACCACGGGAACCTCGACTAATTGTAAAAATGAGTGAGTTTAATAAAAGTTTCGGTCGTATTATTTGGGGACCTTAACACCAATTTTTCTAGAAAATTTACTTTTAATTTGATTTCAGGTGAAGTTGGATTGTAGCCTATTCACAGACCACCTCCTTATTGTGAGTTTATTTTCTCATCCCTTTTCTGCTGTATAGCTATTGCCTCCATCGGAGGTACAAGAGTGCACACACCAGCTCTCGGTGATTCTTCCATACAAACATTATCCAGCCATTGCTCCCTTAGTAATTTCACACAGAGGCAACGCAGATACATGAGTGCAGTCCATTACTGACGAATCTTCCCGATTAATAAACTAACTCTGAGCATTGTAACAAAATGCCTCTTTGACAGTGTTTGGGTGAAAAGAATAAAAGAGACCTATAACCAACCCGTCAGACACAAATTAAGTAAATTTCACGTGGAAGAGTTTCCAAGCGGTAGACTATTATTCTTACAATCATTTCAAGGAGCTAAATGTTTTGTACGCCAGGGAAACCTGTAATTCTTACAGAATCACACCGTCAAGTTGAAACTGGAAAGCTATAGTCGTTTGTGTTGGCGTGGTCTTAATTTCAGAGTGTTTCATTGAGTCTAGTGGGAACTGAGATGCTATTATCGTTTGTTTTGGTGTGTTTAATTTATGAAATCTCCATCCATTGGTATAAGTGTGTCGTGATCTAATCACGATCGGTTCGCGAAAGACACGGTTTTTGTGATTTCAGTAATGTTGCTTGTGTTCACTCTTCGTAACGTGCTAGTGACTTGCTCCAGTCAGGGTTCGGATCGCGAAAGACATGACTTTAGTAGTCACAGTACGGTAGCTTGTGCTCGCTCTTTGTAAGGAACTAGTGACTCGTTCCAATGGGGTGGGAAAGACACCGCTGTTGTGAACACAATACTGTTGCTGGCGTTCACTTTCTGTAACGAGCTAGGGACTCGCTCCCACGGGGGTGGGAAAGACGCAACTTTTGTGATCGCAATACTGTAGCTTGCGTTAACTCTCTTTAACCCTTTACCTAACATGAAAAGCAGACGACACTTGCCAAAAAAATTCTTGAATAACTAATCTTTTTCATTTTTTGTCTCAAAAACATAGGTTATGACCCCTCGTTGGAACGAGCTCCACGAGCTCGTTCCAACGAGGGGTCATAACCTATGTTTTTGAGACAAAAAATGAAAATATTTTGAAAATTAATTGGCGATTTTTGAGAATAGCGCTGGCCGGTTTTGGCCGTTACGTTGGGTAAAGGGTTAACCCTTTACCCAACGAATCGGCCGTATCCGCCCGCGCAATATGCAAATTCAGCAGTTGAAAAAATATTATGTTTCAAACAATTTCAACAAAACCATATCATGTTAAACCTCGTTGGAACGAGCTCGTCGAGCTCGTTCCAACGTGGGGTCACATATGGTTTTGTTGAAATTTTTGGAAAAATTTGAAAAAAATGTTATTTGAAATAATAAATTTTTATATAGTCTGCGTTGGGTAAAGGGGAGGGAAAGACACACCTTTTTGTGATCACATCACTGTTGCTGGTGTTAACTTTCTGTAACGATCTAGTGACTCTTTCCAATTGGGGTGGGAAAGACATCACTTGATCACAGTAATGTAGCCCGTCTTAAATCTTTATAACTTGCTCCAATGATAGGGGGTCATAATCTATGTTTCTGAGGCAAATACTGGAAATACTTAATCATGTGTCCCCCACGTTGCGTTAGTATAGGGTTAATATACACCTGGAACTTAATTAAGCATCCCCTGAAATGTTTCATGACAGTGAAATTGCTGTGACTGACTATTATGTTTTAATGATTGCTATGTCTTGCAGTATATTTCATCTAGTGAAACCTGATGTTTATGGTTGATAGCGTACCCCAAACACACCTCGTCGTCCAAGTCAAGCATGCTACCCACGAATGTCTAGGTATAAAACAAGAGTATTTCTCAATTCTTTTATCAATAAATGTTAACATGGCAAGGAGGAGACTGTCAGCGGCACCAAAATCGCAAACGATTGGCAGGCATGCAACAGGCATGTCATTCAAAGCTATTGGAAAGCAACTTAGCTAGAGTCATTCTGTCAGCAGCAGACTTGTCCGAAAACACCAACAGAGCAACGATGTTAAGAACCGACCAAGGCCTGGACAATCCCAAAAGACCTCTCCTCGAGAAGATCGGACTCCGGCACGCCTCGTTCAAGCAGGGTCCTCGAGAAGATCGGAGTCTGGCACGCCTCGTTCAAGCAGGGTTTTGAACGCCTTTGGCTCCCCAACGGGCGTTTATGCAACAGAACTGTCCGACATCGTCTCAAAGCACTGACTATGAGGTCCAGAGGGGCCACCAAGCGTCCAGCTCTGTCCAATCAGCATCAACGACGACGTTTGGAGCGGTGTATGACACCACAACATTGGAATCTCAGGACGTAGAGGGGAGTCAATTGGCCAGACTAGAGTAGGTTCCTCCTCCACAGATGGTCGCTTGGGGAGTGTGGAGGCATATAAATAACGCTTACGTGTCTAGGAACACCAGACCTACTGTTCTTTATGGAGGCGGATCAGTAATGATCTAGGAATGCCTCTCTCATAATTGTAAACTTGATATGATGACAGTACATGGGAATCTCAATGGTCATCAGTACATCCGGGACATTCTCAATCCGGTTGTCGGTCTCATTTTGGCAACCACCTTTTGGCTACTCGCCCTGTATTCATGGACGACAATCGGCCACATCGTTCCCATGCTGTGAGAGCATTCCGTCAGCACAACGCTATTGCAGCACTAACTTGGCCTGCAATGAGCCTCGATTTTAATCCATAGAGCACATCATGGACTTTCTTGAACGTCGTGTGCAAGCAAGGAATCCGCCTGTACAGACATTGACCGCATTGCATGAGGAGTTGTGGCAGTTTCCCTTGGACAGTGCCAGAAGGCTCTCTGGTAGCATAAGGAGGAGGGTTCAGGCTGGCATCGGGGTCCACGGTGGATACACTCGCTACTGACGTCAGGCACTGCTATTGTGTTCAGGAGATCACACGTTACCTTTTGTTTGTCAGTAATTACCGGCATTGTTTCACCATGGACCGCTCCATTACCATACTTGTGGTGAGAACATGTTTCCATCATAAACATTAGGGACAGATATGTGTTGTCTTAAATTTGTCATGAAAGCAATGGCAGTTTCTATTTACACCACTGCGACAAAAAAACAGGGGATGCTTAATTGAGTTCCAGGTGTATATTACTTTATCGTATCGTGTGTAAGGTTCTCAGCACGTCCAGTGGTTAACAACCTTTAGAGGAAGTAGAGATACATATTTTGGGTGGGCTCAGTCGATTAAGCAAAGATGGTTATATGGCTATCAGGAGTTAATAGAATTTTTTCCAAAGGAGTTCCAGATATACAGTACGTGGAGAGTGTATTATCACTAAATCACCCGCAGAGTGGAGATTCCACCCGAGCAATAATTCCAAATTTGTTGCAAAGCATAACCAGCACTAGCAAAGTTTCAGCCAATGGACCTCCGGGTTAAACCCGGAGGTCCATTGGCTGAAACATTGCTTGTGTTTTTTGTCGATATGTACAAAATTTGACAGTTATAGCTTGGGTGATAACTCCACTCCGCGGGTGATTTAGTGAGAATCCACTCTCCACGTACTGTATGCATTATTTAATTTTCCACTGGATCAATTTATTTACTTACCAGATATATCAGCTGAGGAGCTATCATAGCTCCTATTCTCGATACCATACATGCAGAAGATAGACCTAATGCCCTACAAAGATACAGGATTGTGAAGCAAATATATTTAAATAAAAAAGAAGCTGACAAGCAAAACAAACAGAGAATCATTCCATATTTATACATGGCGCCATATTTTCATCAACATGTAATCAAGAACAAGTATATCACGTTCCTTGGTGGCCATCGGTACAGGGCATTAGGGTGACGCGAGGAATACATGTCAGATCCAATGGTAACGCGTGGGCGTGACTTGCAATCACCATGCACATGCGTAATTGTTTGGATATTGGATAACCAATGAGCCATGGTCTTGTATTCATTGTCAGAGAATCACGATTCCACGTGATCTGAATGAGGTTTTGGCCTCTTATTTTCTCTCCGGAGTACATTGTGGGCCATTGTGTATCGTTAGAATATGTTAGGTCGGAATCGTGCAATAGTTAGCAGAATAGCCCGGGAACCTGGTCGCAGTAATAAAAGGTCAAACAGCGTTACAGCCCGCCTTGAGTAGTACACTCTAAAAACGATAAACCATGGAATTACTTTTATAGCACTGCATTCTGCTGCTAATAAATCCAAGATGGCGACCTAGTTTAAACTAGAGTTCAGGTGTTGGTGGGTTTGATTCCCTTTTGGCCATCCCATCTGCAGTTGGATTCTTATCAGTTTTCCGACGGGACAGCAAAAATATTCCTGGTTAATTCAACATTACATAGAACATAAGAACATAGCATGATACCTTTGGGGGGGGGGGGGCGTGGGAGGGGGGGTAGAGTATAAGGCTTTAGGTGAGTGGAGTATCCAAAGACGTCCCCATATAAAAGTAAAGCAAACAGGGTTTAGAATGCTGTAACAACCAGTAATGTAATAAGCAACCAGTAGAGTAATAATCAACCAGTAGTGTAATAAAAATTAGCCTGTAGTGTAATAATCAACCAGTAGTGTAATAAAAATCAACCAGTAGTGTAATAACCAGTAGTGTAAAAAACTTAACCAGCAGCTAATAAGCATCCATGAGAACCAACAATTTTTCAACAAAATTTGAAAAAAAATTGAGGTGGATCAAATCATAGTTTGGGTACATCTTATCGATTTTTAATCATTTTATCGAACATTTAAAGGCGTTTTGCAGGTCCAACATCATTTCGTGGGTTCAATACGGCGAGGGAAGGTATTTTTATGATTTTTGTGTGATGTGCGCATTTTTTGGTGTTTAATGTCACTTTCTGCGTTTGTGGCTTTATGTAAATTCAAAGTTGGCCAATTAAATATAGTAATGCTGTGCTTTTGAGAGATTGCTTACCCCAGTCATAAGATGTCAGGCTCTAGCATACCAGAAAACTTATGGGTGATAAAGTGTGGTATTCAAGGGCTTCACCGAAGTTAAACAACGTCGAGCGCGATTTTTAGTTGGATGGATGACCATTTCAGCGACTAATTCACGCTCCCGCGTTGTGTCCTTGGGCAAGGCACTTAACCCCGACTGCCTACATGGGGATACGATGGCGCTGTGTACTAAGGCGTACTGCACGTCGATGGCGCACATGTTTTCAACCAATCTAATCCTGCCTGTGCCGCTGTGCAGAGCTCAGAGTTACGATGTTGGAGAGCTGACAGCTGCTCGTCGTTGCTAGGTGGTTCTCTCCGGGAACTCTGGCTTCCTCGACCCGTAAAACTTTCCCCGACACGATATGGCCCTGGCTGTTGAAGTGTCGTTAAACCCTAATAAATAAATAAATATTCAAGGGCTAGAATTGTGTGATCTCCTACGTTGTCGACAATTATATTTAATACGGCCCAGGCGACCTCTGAAGGTCTCTCTCACATCCACCCATTTCAGTCGCTGTATCATTATGCGTGGCTTTTTTCGTCAAGTTGACCGTTTTGAATTCTAAAATTCGTTTTTCTTCTGTGAGTGATTCTCATCATATTCCTTGAGCGTAGACACGCTACCATATTTTACGAAGGTGCGGTGGGGCTGGGTGGGGTACCTAAAATCTGCGGTCAGTTATTTTTTTCCATCTTGAAGGGGGAGGTCGATAAGAGAGTAGAGGGTATCTAAGCGAGGTGAATAGGGTGGATGCTTTGGAGGTCCACTGCCATCTGCCAAGTGATTGTTCTCGATTACCGATGGTAGACAGCTATTTAGATCTTGTGATGATATACATTTAATGTAAAAAGCTTGAACTCATTCACCATGCAGAAAATATTGTTTCAGCAGAATTCCTTGATGGGTTAACACTACTCTTATACTACATTATAAGTGTGCCATGCGGATAAATGGCCCTCTTATGGGGATAGGATGGGGTGGGGCGCAAGGGGCGTCATAGTCACGGGACCCAGGAATGCCATGTTGTGTTGTTATGGTGGCCTGCGTGAGCGGCCGTGTTGTGACGTCATTCCCATATGGATATGTGATGCAAGTGCGCGTGCACAGCGCGTGTAATTAGGTGATACGTGTTCCCGCCGTCTATTCTGTCTACTGGCGACCGCCATATTGGTTTTAATGGTAGCACGTTGTTCGTGTATTGACCCAATGTCATCTAATATAACGAGGATATGATTTGAGGGTAAGTGCGATTGGACTGGAGTATTGTGAGTACCCGAATGAGACCGATAACTATTTTTATCTGGCTCGGATTCGCGAAGAAAGCTCGTTTTCTATATTCTTGGCCTTTCCCGGGCTCGGGTTCTCCCAGAATCCTCGTTTCTAACGGACACGGGCCCCTGCCCAGAGTACCACGCAGTGCTATATGACATTAAAACGCGGTGTTTGATTGTTCTATAGTATTTTTACTAAGAGTGACCTTGCAGGCAAATCCTCGTTTCCACTCTGTTACAGGATTTTATCAGGTACGAATTATTCCAGAATCCTAGTCATTATGTGGCTTGAAGTCTGTATAGAAACCTCCTTTTTGACTACTTAGACCATCTACTGTCCATTCTTAATCTATACCTGGCTTATCATTAGC